>PVHP010000341.1:0-161014 GCA_004024765.1 Zapus hudsonius | reverse complement strand
GACTCAAGGGGAGACTCCATCCTGGCAGGGAAAATGATGGCATGAGCAGAGGGCTAGACATCACCTCTGCCACAACACTGCAAACAGCGGCAGGAAGGTGTGCCAAATACTGGCAAGGGGGAGCTGGCTTATAACCCCCATAAGCCCGCCCCAACAACACAGCTCTAGTGAGGTTTTAATTCCTGAATTGCCATCAGCTAAGGATCAATCTATCAGAACACATTCATTTGTTTGTGGGGGACACCTGGATAAAACCATGACAGTCATCACCAACATTTCCCAGGAAAGTCAGACTACTGAGAAATACTACTGCACACTTTTGTCTAGCATTTGCGGTGTGTAGAAAATATGGCCTCTGAAGGTTGAGGAGATGGGTCAGTGGCGAGCTCTAGGTACAAAGACACCTTGTCTCAGTGATTAATAATAATAATGATAATAATAATAACATGGAAAGCAAATGAGGAAGCAACTCAACATCAACCTCCAGCTTCCACATGCAGGCACACTCATGTACACATGCACCCCAAACATACATATGAACATTCACACATCTATACCACACACACATGCATATGCAAAGAAGGGGCTGGAGAGAGATGGTTCATTGGGTAAAAGTGCTGTTCAGGCATGAGAATGTGAGTTTGAACCTAAGCACTCACATAAAAAGCAGGATATCCCTCATAGTGCTGGATAGTACTATGAAGGCTGTTGGGGGACAACGGTCACCAACATCATGAATGAGGAGGGGACCCTAAAAACTACAAAATGAACTGGCCAGGCAAGAAGTACATACTTGTGCAATAGTGGCACACAGCCTTTGAAGGGAAACAACTGTTCTCTGATTGGACATGAGGCACACTCAGCGGGAGAGAACTCTTATCTGTTATTGGGAAGCAAGTCAAAATCCCATAGACAGGAAACTCATAGTTTCCAGAGAGAAGTCCCCAATGGTGTCTGGATAAGAAGAGTAGGCCTATACACCAAAAAATCTATAAAATAACTATGCCTAAAAAGCATTGAGGTTCAGAATGTCAATTTTATTTCTAGCTTTACAAAACATCTTCATTTTAAAAAGCTAAACTAGTCACATGACAATGCTCCTTCATCCAGAAGGGTAGGAACAAAAATCAAATTTAAACAAAAATTTAATCTAAGCTGCTCTCACTCTTGGTTGGAGAATTCATTTTAATTTTACAGGTAGCAGAGAAAAGAGAGGAGATCTAAAATCCACCAATACAAGAAGAGAAGTCCCACCACAAGACATGCCATCTCTACCACATCTGCCAGGGCCCCTCCTGCAGAGGAAGCAGAGACATGAGTACTGCTCTCACTTTGAGCTGGACAACCAGCTCCAGGGCAATAGTGACAGACATTGTTGTGTCTGTGGTCAATCAAAACCCATCAAATCCAGAGGCTACAGAGAACTCAATGCTAAATCAGACTGCTAACAGGCCTGCCATGGCTCAGGGAACATTGCAGAAGAGGGAGCAGGATGATTATAAGAGCCACAGAGTGAGTAGGAATACCCTGAGGCAGGTCCTCCTTCCCCCCACAGAGACTGACTGTGGCCTTCATAACTTCACAGTGAATACCATAACCCTACTGAGGAGGGCAGCCAAGGAAACAGGAGCAGGGGCAAAGGGATAAAAGAGAATAGCCTTTTATAAAATAAAAAAAATTTGAAAAAAGAATATGTATGGGTATGCACACTTGTAACCCTAGCACTTGGGGGAGGGGGCAATGGTACAAAGACAGAATTGCTGGGGCTCATGTGTCAGCCAGTCTAACTGGAAAATGACGTGAGCTCCAGGCTCAGTGAGAGACCATGTCTTAAGAAAATACGGCAGAAGAGAAATAGAGGACATTCCACATCCTCCCCTGGCCTGTACATAGGTGTTCATGTGCATGGGTATGTGCATCTGCACACACTATAGATGGTTTACACATAACAACCCATATATACACTTACACATGCATGCACCTATATATATTTCCCCATCTGTATTCAAAGCAGAGAAGCGATGAACTGAATCTGAAATGAAAGCAGATTGGTTTATATAAGAAAGGGGGCAAAGGAAGATGGTTCCCACCGGAACTAGGAAGGGACAGAATCAACATGCAAAAATCGCACCAGCCATGGAGAGACTATGTCCACCAAAATCTCCCCAGGAGTGCAGCAAGAGCCACAGATACTTTTAAAAAGTGTTAAACTGAGAGTAGACATCTGGGAGGTTATAGACACTCAACCAGGGTGAGCATCAGAAATGCTAATCAAGGTATAACAGAAAAAAATGATCTCCACATCCTGAGTCTGCAGGTGGAGAAAAGAGCTCAGTGTTGAGGGCACAGAGATTCAGAACATGTCAACTTTATTTCCAGCTTTACAAAACATCTTCATTTTAAAAAGCCAAACTACCTACAGTCACATGACAACCCTCTTCCATCCAGAAGGGTAGGAACAAACCTCAAGCCAATTTCACAAATTCAGGGAATCTCAAGTTCCAGAATCCATGATGAAGAAACAGATACTGTGAACTCAAAGATTCTCCAACCAGTCAAGTAATTCTCTAGATGGGAAGGAGAGAGACCTCTATGTCTTAGGGGACAAATGGAAACTACTTATGAAAAATGGCTCCAAAAGATGTTTCAAAAACTGATTTAAATGTAAATCTTTCAAGTTAAAACTCAATAAGATACAAAACTTATATATGAGGATTATTACTAAACAATGAGACCAAATGAATATATAGACTTCAGTCTTAGTAATTACTATAGAGATAAAATAAAAAAGCAAATGTAACATGATCCTCAAAGGATTACATACACACATAATGTGAAAATAGAAAAGAAGAATACGACATGGTTTTTAAATATTATGTTCCGATAACAAATATAGAAAGTGATCTTACAGGGAGAAGAATGAAAACCTAAGTAGATGATTTCTGTATGATTTCTGTATGTTATGTGAGAAGCATGTTGTGTTGGGAGTGTGGCTCAGTGGTAGAGTACTTACCTAGCATAGGTTCAGAAGGACAACCTAGGTTCTATCTAAGAAGGATGTTTGCATATCTTTTTTAAATAGTTATTTGCCTTCAAGAAAGAAAAATATGTCCATAAAATGATATGAACATTCATAGCTGGAAAAATGTAAAGATCTTTTAAGGTGAAGAAGCTATGGTATCTCCATGCGGTAGCCTGACAACTCAGT
The DNA here is from genome assembly GCA_004024765.1 of Zapus hudsonius. Taxonomy (NCBI): domain Eukaryota; kingdom Metazoa; phylum Chordata; class Mammalia; order Rodentia; family Dipodidae; genus Zapus; species Zapus hudsonius. The sequence goes on along the minus strand of PVHP010000341.1, from coordinate 157,806 downwards.
GGCAGACAAGCGAGAAGCACACAGCTTGAAGCAAACTCACAGGCTCTGTGGGGGAGGGAAGAGCACAAGCCCAGAAACACACGTACCAGCAAAATTCAACCATATGCTAAAGTCCAGTCAGGGGCCATGGTCAAATTAGAGAACACTTCCACTGCCCAAGGACAGTTTCGGGGGAGGTGGAAGTGCTCTCTAATTTGACCATGGTGGTAATAGAGACATCTATCAGAATTCACCTTGACACTTAAAATGTGTGAGTTGACTGAAGGTTGATTATGCATCCTGCAAGGTTGTGTGGAAAATACATAGAAATGAGAAGAGGAAGGAAATGTGTCAAATTGAAGGAGAAGATAGAAATAAGATCCACCATGCAAAAGACATTTTAAAAAAATGAAACAACAGTATGGTATAAAAGCCAAAAAGGAATTAAATTATGAAAACAGAAATGAGATCAAATGTAATATACACACAAAAAACAGAAACAGTATATGAATAATCACAGTGGCTTTGTTCATAATTAACCCCAGACTAGAAGGGACAGAGAGCTCCTTTAACAAGTAGACAAAAAAAAGTACATCAGTGTAATGAATGCACTGCTATGCAGAAATGAAAGAGAACAAACCATTCATTTGAACAGCAGTCAAACGAATCTTAAATTTCTTTTGCAAAATGGAGCGATACACACCCAAAAGGCTATGTGTATTATATAGCTCTGTTTGTATGGGTGAGGAGAAGATCAGGACCCAAGGGAAGAAGGGGCTGGTTACACAAGGGGATTGCAGGTGATGAACTGTTGTATGTTACCATGGTGGTAGGTGCATAACTATGAATTTGCCCAAATCCCCGCAACTACTACATACAGACCACAGAAAAGTGACCTTCACTGGATGGGCTAAAAAAAAATCAGCCAGAATGTTGGGGAAGAGCCAGGATGGAATGCTGCCTGTGACAACTGACTTTCACTGTGTGATGAAGTTGCGGCAGCCTCTGAATGAATGGGGTGGGAAAAAGGAGTTGGGCCATGTAACTAAAAGGCATTTTAACTGGGTGAAATAAAAGCAATGAGAAAAAAAGAGGACTGTATAATAACACTGTTCTCAAGTTAATAAATTTGCTTCTCATAGGTGCAAAAACCAAAGACATGACCTGACATATATACTAGTTTGAGCAAATAAGTATTTTGTAGACCATGGAAGCCAGGTTCTACATAGAAGATGAAGTTATATAAGCCAGGATTAACCTTGGGATAGAGATCACAGTCACACACATGAGTATGAACTTGTGTTTGTTTTAACACACACCTATATACAAAGAAACACAGGTACAGGCATCACAGGTTGGTGTGTACACACACTATCTACAGCTGCCCTCTGTAAATGGCTAGAAGCAAGAATACCCCAGAAGCATAAGAACACCCAGGCATACCCATCATTCTGCAATGAAAAGGACCTTGGATTCCAGGAAAACCCCAGGGCAAGTACAGGACAGATACAGGATTGAGCCTGGAGGACCACATAGTGCTGGAAAGTAAAAAGTGTTGTCAATACATGAAATGGCCCAGATGATGAGGGTATGACAAGGAATCCAATGGAAAGAGCTGCCACTGGCCAAAGCTGGGGCACTGTCAAGAAAGTACACTTTCAGTGCTACAGTATAGCTCAAAATGAAAGAAATTCCATTATCCAGCCTGACAGAAAGAATGAATGATTAATATATCAGTAGATATGACAGAGACTTTATAGCCTGCAAAGTCACAAACATTTACTATCTCATTACAGAAAAGTCTTCAAACCTTGGAAGAAAGAATAAAAGGGAAGAAGGGACACATATTCCTTTCAGAACATCCCAAGTAATAAAATAATAAACATAAATAAAAATTTCCTTTTAAAAGAAGAAAATTGAAAAGTCACAGGGAGAACACTTTAAAGAGAACCAGGATGTATCCTTACCTTCAAAGCATCTCCTCTAACATGTTTAACCGTTGGGCAGGACTCACTTTATCAGATACAGAATGATTCCCTATCCTTTAATAGAAACTTAATTCTTCTCCCTGAGAGATTGATTTAGTAACAACAAAGATAACATTGCAAGTATTAACAATCAAAAGAAATATTGGGAAACTCTAAGAAGGTAACCCACAAAAATCTATTGAGTAATTTTCAAAGGCTTGAATGAATGGAGTGATAAAGGCCATGTTTTTGAATGGGAAATATTAAAATATTAAAGCTGTCCAGCCAGTTTGTGACAAATTGATCAATAAATATAATTCAGTTAAAATCAAAACCCCAACGGATCCATTTCAGGACTTTACAAAATGATTCTTAAGTACCTCTGGGAGAATTAAGCAAAAACAGAAAAGAGGTCTTTAAAAACGAATAATGGGAAAGGACTTCCACAATTATATAATTAAGCACAATAAAAAGCCACCACCATTGTTAGGCTAGTAGGAACATCAGGGAAAAATAAATCAACTGAGCTGGAGAGAAAGCCCAAGTTCATTGTAATTGGTAAAAAGGTAGCATCAAAAATAGTGCCAAGCAGATGACAATTGGATGAGTGGCATTAGAATAAATAAAAATGAAATAGGAAATAAACCCTCATTTTATAACAGCATGGCTTTTGAAAAAATTAATTCCAGGAGGTTTTACCTAAACACACACACACACACACACACACACACACACACACACACACACACACACACACACCAAAAATCTAAAACAAAGGTAAAAGAGCTATCTCATTGAAAATTGAAAGACAGTCTGTGCTTTTAACGAATACATTTTTAGGCAAAAAGCATATTAAATAATTTAAATGATATAAAATTAAATGGAGAAAACTAAAAAGTATTCAAAGAAAAGTACATAAATGGTCAAAGGGAAGGGTATAACAGCTTTGTAACAAGGAGGAAACTTTATCTTACTAGTGTCCAGAAATGCCAAGAAAAACTAGAATGACGCTTTGGTTTTTATTTGCCAAATTAACAAAGCTTTTTTTTAAAGACCAGTAATAAATCTCTATGCCAGCAAGGGGCTGGTAAAATGGCCAATCTGATACACTGCTGTGTGATGCCAAGACTTTTGTGCTGTGTAGCAAGCGCCTTTAAAAGGCTGCTCCACTGACTTAGTGATGTCTCTTCAAAGCACCGGCAGAGCTTTGTGCATGGTAACTACTGGTGGATAGAAACAAATCAAAAGCCACACTCCTAACAGGTTAAAATGAAACATACATGCTCTCAATATTAAATCTACAAATGGGTCTTAATAGTGTGGGAAGGTAATGAAATATCAAATGAAAAACTATGTTTTTCATTATCTCAAGGAGATCTAGCTTTTTCTACTAATGGCCTTCACCTTTGACTATCCACACCACTTGGGAATCCCACCTTCCCATCAAGGGGTGGGCTGAGTTATCTAACCCTTGGATCCAGGCCAGTCTGTGAGTTGCATTAGCAAATACAATGTCATACAACCCCAAGAGCTGGGCCTTTCCATACAACATCGACTCTTTAGCACTGTGGTTCCTGCTTTCACCTCCTTGGTCTGCTGTTCTGAGACTGTCACAGGAGGAAGCTGGCCTAGCACACATGCTAGTTGAGAGGACACAAAGGGTCCCAGCAGCTACCAGCATCACATGCCAGAAATGTGGATAGAGCCATCTGAACCTTCCATCCCAGCTGGATGATGAGAGGGCCCAGATTAAAGCAGAGGAACCATTCAGCCTAGCCAAACAATCTTGTCTGAAGCAAGTCTACAACCGATACATTGTACTATACAACTCAGTTACAGAATCCACTCAATCATGTTGAATGCAAACACACACACACGCACACACACACACACACACACACACACACACACACCCCTGAACAAATGAGAGACTGGAGTGTTGCTAGGGTGTCGTCTCTGATATCTCCAGAGAGGATTATGGTTTTCTTTATACTCTCAGATTACAAAATGGCCTTTGATTCATATATATATATATATATATATATATGCACTTTAAAGATGGGTTTATCATCCCAACTCATTTATGGCCCAGATGGTGTTAAGAGCTCTGAATTTCAGTTGTGGACCCCAAGGCCTATCATGCAATAGAAATACAATAGATTGACAAGGAATAAATGAACACGGAGAAATGTGGGCTTGTAACTTTCCCTGATTCAGGTCTAGACTCCAGCTGCTCTCCAGGTTTCCCCTATTAGCCACTAGAATAGATCTGGCATCCATGAGTTGATGGCCATGCATCCAAAATTGCTCTAACAGCAAGTCTGTCATCACTCCATGCTGGCTCAGACCACAGAGCCTTCCAGTTGTGTCCTCAAGGGACCACCGTGGTCACTATGCCACACTCTGGTTCAAGGAGAAAGATGAGCAGGCTAGACCTTCTCCCAAAACCTAAATCCAATGATCAGGGTATTCTCTATGGTTCCTGAGTTCTGTCTGTTACCAAGACTCCTATTTCACAGTCCCACCTCTGTTGCCTCCCCTCTTCCAGACCTGTTTCCAGAACCTAGCCTCCCCTGTGTCTTGATATCAAACCTTGTGCCCAGGTAAGCAGAACAGTCTCCTCCTTCCTATTGCTCAGTTAACATGGGGCTGTGTGCCATCACGCTGCCTCATCCCAATTCCACAGTTGCAGATGACCTTTTGGCCTTCAGTAAGTGTCCGAGTCAGCCACACATCACTGGGATGAACCACCAAACTAGGCACAGTTTATAGGAGGAAAGGATTTATTGAAGTTACAGATCCAGAGGAAGTTCCAAAATTATGAAAGAGGCTGGCCCCCTTTCACAGGTCCAAGCAGAGAGAGAAACCCATCACCAGCACAGCAGGTTGTTCTGCCTACCTGGGTGTAAGCAAGTACACTCACACAGGCACACCAAAGGAACTCCAGGCTTGAGCTGAGACTGCTCATATATTTATGGCTGGAATTCCAGATCCACCCCAGAAACACCTTAGGGCTGGAACCTAGGATCCAGGGAAGCAAAGGTGACACCTCCTCCAGCCAGGAGGCTGAAGAAAAATTATAAACTATAATAAACTCTTGAATCTATTGTGTGACATCCACTCAAACTACCACAGTAAGATAGCACAGGTGTGTACATATCTGGGGAAATTGGGCAGTGAAGGAGACCAGTTAAAATTCTTAACATATGAGGTGAAAAACAATGTTTGTATGTCCCAGGAATGATCAACCATCTCCTTTCCATTCTCCCCACAAATTTATCCAGGCAGACATTGCTAATCACTATCGAACCCTACCCCAATCAACCCCAGATACTCAGCACAGAATTTACATAGGCAAGTGTGCAGTAAGTTGTTACTTGAAGAACAATAATAATTATTTTCAATTTAGCACTCCAAACAGGCACAGCTTTCTTAGAATTGACACAAAGATAAAATTCTTTCTTCTTCCTTTCTTCCTTCCTTCCTTCCTTTCTTCCTTCATTCCTTCCTTTTCTTTCTTTCATCAAACACTGAGTGTTCACCACCTGTGGACTCTAGTAGTTTCCAGAAGTATGGTGGGAAATAAAAACAGATGTAGTCTTTCCACACAGTCTAGTGGGACAGTAATGTCACCAAGCAACAAATGAGAGATATTCACTCTAAACAAAAAGAAGGGAAGCTACCTAGCAGTAGGCAACTGGCCTAGTCTTGGCATTCAAGAAAGGCTCCTCCCAGGAAGTGTCACTCTAGCTGCTGATGGAAGGGCTGCCATTGATTGGAACATGTTGTTGTGGAGGTCCATGGGGTGAAGACAGTTCTGACCAGAGGAAGCATAAGCCAAGGAGGGGTGTGGTCAATGAAGGAGTCATGGAAGGAAGTGAGTTAAGAGGGAAGCAGGAACTAGGCCCTGCTGGCCTCTGTGGGCCTGTTAAGAACCCGGATCTCATTATCATCTGAAGAGCAGGAAAAGATGTTCAGGGCTGCAATGGATGGAGGAGTTGCCAGTGGTAGATGCTAAAAGCTCCCTGGTCCAGGCTTGGAACTACTCACACTTCAGTAGGAGAGCTCTTTCTAAACAAAACCTCTGCGGAATCAACTCACCTCCCAACAGCTAACTGGTACCTGGTCTAGGTCTTCCGTGGATGCCTGAATAGCTCAGCTACTATCCTGCGATACCATGATCTCACAAGCAAGCCTATCAGGAGAGGGAGCACAGGTCATCCCACCAGGGTGGCAGTCAGTGCCAGAAGTCAGAGCCAGAAACAGCCTAGTTTCTGTCCATTTCTGCCTCTGTGGTTCTCCCAAGCATGACCATCTTTGATGACTGGGGATCCAGAAGGTTCTGCAGGGGTGGTCAATATGTGACCAAAAGCCACTTCAGAAGAACTGTGGGCATATACCAGAGTCCTGACACCACCAGGACACAAACTCACTGATCCTCCCACCCTCAAGAACTTTCCCACTTTCCAACACTCCTCTGCTGCTAGGCGCCCATGTTTTCTAGAGTATTCTAGATTGGTGCAGTTACCTTTTCATTGCTAGGTTAAAGTGTCTGATGAAATGCAGAAAATGGGAAGGAATTTTTATTTTGGCTTAGTCTCGAGAGGAAGCTTCATGATAGGGCAAAGCATGGCGTGAGCAGAGGCTGGACAACACTTCTGCCACAGAAAGTGGAAAACAGCAGCAGGAGAGTGAGCCAACTAACACTCACAAGCTAGGGAATAACAAGCCTCAAGGTCCACCCCCAGTGAGACACCTCCTCCAGCAATGCTCCACCTCTAAAACTGCCATCAGCTGGGGATCAAGCATTTGAAACACAGTTTATGGGGACAGCAGATTCAAACCACCACAGATCACCTCAGTGTTGGATGCTATAATGGGGGAAATACAGGCAGATCTGCCTGGCAAAATCTCTCCTCCCATACAAACAGTTGTTTTTAGGGCTTTGTAACATTGTGAATATTTCCCACATTCCTTTCAGAAGAACTGACAAATTACTATAATCTAGAGCTCAGCAAACTTTTCCATAAAGGCCCAGATGGTTTTGTGGACCATACAGTCTCTGTCATAATCACTCAACTGTGCCTTTATAGTGAAAATATAGCCACAGACAGCTAAAAAGTAAATAGTTATAGTTGAATTCCAATGAAATTTCATTTATAAAAAATGGCAGTGGTCCAGATTTAGTTCTTGGCCATAATTGGCCAACCCTAGTTATAAACTCTCCACTCCAAGGTTTACTATTCTTCCTTTTCTCAACCATAAGTACACACACAAACTGTCCCTCAAAGTTATCTTCGGACTAGGGAAATGGCTTACTTGCTATGCACACCTGAATACCAGAGCTGAAATCCTCAGAACCCACATAACACCAGATGCATCTATAATCTCAGTGTGTCTATAGTGACAAGGGAGGCAAGAGAGGAGAATTACCCAGAAATTCACAGGCTAGCTAGCTTGGTGAACACAGTGATGAACAAGAGACCCTGCCTCAAATAAAGTGGAAAGGACCAACCTCCAAAATTGTCTTCTTACCCACACACCCACCCACCTACACACACATACACACTCACTTTGAAAAGTTATTTCTTTGCTCATATACTAGGGAAGCATATGTTGAGTACCTACTGTATGTTGGACATTCTTAGGGCACTAGAGCAAAGTGATCTGAACATCAAAGACATGATCTTTATTCTCAAAGAACTTCATGTACAGTGGGGAGATTAATAGGAATGTGTTCATTTTTTCTACTCTGTATCTCTATCTTTATATGAACCTCATCTATCAAGTGATTAGATGCCTACTTAAGATTATTTTAAGAAGCAAAACTCAATTATATTCAACAGCTGGGCTTCAGCTACATGTCTGCAACCTTCCTAAGAACATCAAACATTCTGTGAAAAATGAGTTTCCCACACCCTCTCACAAGAACATGAGCTCAGAACTGAGAAGGCAAAGCTAGATCCCTCCCCTTAGCTGCTGGTGAAGAGCTCTAGCTTGGGAACAAGAGAAGCTGAGCCTGGATCCAGGCTCTACTTGTGAAGCAGACAAGACCAGGATCAGCCATTTTCACCTCTCTGAACCCCAGTGCTCCCATCTGGAGACTAGGGATAATGATTATATTATTGCATGGTGCAGGGGCCAAAAATGAAATGTGGTTTGGAGAGAATTTACTACTGAACCTACAAAGGTGAATGATGATTGTACTACCCACCTAGACAATTAGGGATGGCTCTAGAGGAAACGATCCTTTGGTGGTTTGAATGAAAATGTCCCTCATGGCCTCATGTGTTTGTGACTGAACCTCCTCCTTACTCCCCAGCTGGTGGTGCTGTTTGGGAGGTGGAGCCTTGTTGGAGGAGGTTGTGTCTTTTGAGGAATGGTTATAGCCCAGCCCTGCTTGCCACGCTCAAATCACTCTCTCCTTTCTCCTTACTGATGAGAAATTGTGATGCCCAGCTATCTGCTCCTGCCATGTTTCCTCCACCAAGATGAAAATTTCCTTTATAACTGTGAGCCCCGCAGAGAATGACGGGATGAACAAGGGGCCCACAGCCACAGCCATTCAATCAACACAGGATAAGCCAGTGAGACAGAAACCAACGATTTTCGACACAAAGCCCCCTAAGCTCACAACCTTAAAGCAACCTTAATACTCATCCACCACGACTCAGGGAACTGAGCGGAAGAGGGGGCGGAAAGATTGTAAGAGCCGTGGTGGGGGAGATTATCCAGAGGCATGGCCAGAAGAACCTGGCTGAATACTAGGCTATCCATGGTCCCCTGTCACAAGGACTGATCCAGACGGCCCATGGAGGAGGTTATCCAGCGGAGTGGGGAGGGGAAGGCAGCGGGAATTGGGGATAACAACTCATTGTTTGCCCACTAAATGTTGTAACTCATTATGGACAATAAAAAAAAGAAATAAATAAGTCCTTGCCTTCCATAAGCCACTTCTGGTCAAGTGTTTCGTCCAAGCTCTAAGAAGGTAACTGCTACACATGCCCTCCTGTGCATAAACAGGGGGCAAATGTGCTGGAAACGCTCCATGGTGTATAGAGAAGATGGAAAGAATGAGAAATGGCAAGGGAGTGCCTGAAATGAGCAAGAAATGAAGGCTGGAAGAGAAGCAGGTTTGAAGTGCATCTCTTCTGTTCCACAAGCCAAGACCATAGAGGTGAACATTTTCATCAGAGTGAGGCAGAAGAGAGGCTAGCCTCTAATTCAGGGAGTGGAGGGATAGGGCTTGGGAAACCTGGGATTTTAGCTACAGGCATGGGGCTTAGATGATTCATCCCTAAGACTTGTTTTCTTGCCATGAAATGGAGGTCTGAATGAAGCAGAGCTTCCCACCTGTGTTTTTGGAAGACCTATGAGTTGAATGGAAGCATGGCAGGATGTTTCTCAGAGAATGGGAACCAGTGATTTCTCCATAACCAACTCCATACATACAGAACTACCTCCCACACACTGGGCAGAGCCATGGAGGTTCTGCTCAGTGTAGTACTTGGTACTAAAACCAACATTTTTAGGGCTGGGTAGATGGCTTGGTGAGTAAAGTTCTTGTTGCATGAGTATGAGGACTTGACTTTGGATATTCAGAACTCATGTAAAATGCTGGGCCCCACAGAATATGTCTGTAATCTCAGCACTGGGGAGTAGGACAGGGAATCCCTGGGTCCCACTGAATAGCTTCTTAGTCAACTCAATAAGATCCAAGTTCAGCAAGAGACCTTGTCTCCATAAATAAGATGGGGAGCAACAGAGAGAGACAAATGACATCCATGTGTGAGCACATACACCCTCACCCCCACATTCAACCACATACATAAAAATATGCAATACACACATGCACACCATACAATATGTATAAAAACATTTTAAGTAACCAAAATAAATGTGAAACCCATGTACAAGATGATCCTTGTTCAAGGATCTGTCCAGAAGGTGCCTTCCAATTTCATGATCTTAAATGCCCCCAGGAAAGGTAGCAGCACCAAATGAACCATAACACAATGCTTCTTTCAGCTGACATCACCCAACTCAGGGTGATGGGACAGTGTCCTTCAGAGCATTCACATTGAAGGCTGAAGTTAGGATCCTTTCCAAGCTTTGAGCAGGACTTATTTATGCTAAAAATTCCTGTTTGTAATTGAGTAGCCAAGTCTAGCATGTAAAGAGGCATCTCATCTCAGACAGCTCAAAAACACAGCATATCTGCACCCAAAGGACTAGTGCTTCGGGGGACTCTAATACACAGGCACAGGTGTCTCATCAATATTTACCACTCTGCAACGAGACCTGACACCTCTTAAACCACAAGCCTTGGTGGAAGAGGAGATGGCTCAGAGGGAAAGAGTGCTTGCTACTCAAGCATGAAGACGTGGCTTCTATCCACAGGACCCATGCAGAAAGCCAACTGGGACTGCTGACTCCTGTAACCCTAGCACTGGAGGGAGGGGCAGAGACACAAGGGTTTCTTCTAGCTGAAGTCAGTGAGAGACTCAGTCTCACAGAAATCAGGCATAATTGAGATAGAGAAGGACACATATACTTTTCCAGCCTCCTCATATACTATACACAGCAAAAGAAATGGATGACTCAGGTTAAACTGGCTTATTAAGCCAATTAACCAGGTTCAGTTAAAGTCACACATACACAGTCAGGAGGCATGGTGGGACACACCTGAAAGCCTAGTACTAGGAAAGCTGAAGTAAAATTGCCACAGGTTCAAGGCTAGCCTGAGTCAGCCTGGGTTAGAAAGTGAGATCTTGTCTCAAAACAAACCAGTAGGGTGGTGGCTTACTGAAGACAGGTCATCTCAAGACTGTCCAAAAAACAAGGAGGAAAGCAGAGGAGCTCCAAGGCTCAGACCCTCAGGCTAGGGAAAAGATAATGTATTCCCTCCCTCACTCCTCATGAAGAAATATGGAGGTTAGGTCAATGGGAAAATCCAGAATAGGAATGGAACAAAGGTGGAAGCTCACATTTGCCCAACAAGAAGTCAGTATGGAGTTTCCACAATAAACTAAAAATAGACCTATCACAGGGCCCAGCTGTAAGGACTCCAAGTAAACACAGAGATTCTTGCACATCAATATTTCCTGCAGCCAAGATATGGACCCAACTTAGATGACAATCATAGAGGAATGGATACAAAAACGTGTTATATACACATTCATACAGCTATAAAGAAGACATAATGCTACTTACAGAAAAACAGATGCAATTGGATATTACTATCTTAAGTCAGACTCTGAAAAACAAATTTCACATATTTTCTCTCATTTGTGGATCCTGATTTTTAAATAGATACATAAAATCACTTGTGTGTGTGAATATACAGATAGAGAGGTATAGATGATATAGTTGTAGATATACAGGTAATATAGATATAACATAAAGTAGATGTGAAACTACCCAGAATAATATAAGGAATTAGCATGAGAAGAAAAGGAAGATAAACAATGGGGAAAGGGAGGGATATGGTTAAGGTACGTTATGCTAGAGGCTGGTGAGATGGTTCAGTTGTTAAAAGCACTTGCTGTACAAGCCCGATGAATGGATTTCAGATCTGCAGAACCCACTTAAATCCAGCCACAAGTAGCACATGTGTCTGTAATCCCAACACATCCGCAGCAGAAGGAAGCCCAAAGCTCACTGGCCAGTTAGTCTGACATTCACAATGGCAAAACAACAAGTCTGTCTCCAACAAGATGGAAGGAAAGGATCAACAACCTGAGGTTGTCCTCTAACCTCCACACACGTGGCATGGCACATGTATGTACACACACACACACACACACACACCACATACACATAATAAAAACTTTTTTTAAAAAAATAGCAACAACAATAATAAAGAAATCCAGTATTATGTGCATTGAATATACACCAAATAATAATAAAAACAGGAGATGTTCCATCTGTTATCTTGGCATAGCCTCACCACTGACTTCATGAGTAGACAGTGACACTCAGGCAGAGTCTCCATCAAGGAGAAAACACAAAATGAGCGCCCCCACCCCAGCTGCTAAGAGCATCACTGTGCTCAACAGTCAATCAATGAATGTTCGCTGGTAGTCAGACTTCCTTTAAAACAATAGATAAAAGGCTGAGATTTTTAAATTATAAATGAAAAGTTCTAGAAGCTCATTTTGTAGCTCAAGTTGTGCTCAGTTCATAGCATGAAGATAGGATAAGCAAGAATCTGGTATTAAGGTAATCTTTACTATAAATAAGAGTGGATATAATCCTTATGAAAATATTTTTAAAATGCAGAAGCTGCTTATTAGAAAGCAGAGCAAGGTAATACCTATCTACATTCCTGTGTGAAAACATAAAGATCTAAACATCTTTCTGGCAACGTGACTCCCGTTGCAGAATGAACACAAGCATAAGGCTTCAATCAAACCAGAGGAAATAAAAACAGGAAAAGTACAGTCAGTACTACTTAATCTTGTTTTGAAAACACAAATATGCTCCAATATGATTGACAAATGAGGGAACAAATTGAGCATCATATAAATTTCCCATTTGCCTGGGTATGATTTGATCCATGGGAGGAAACAAGCAAATATGGAAGGTCTCACACAGCTGAATCAAACCATTTAGGAAGACATACCAGCACCAAATGTCTACAAGCTGCCTCAGTTCACCATACATGGCCAAGTTTACCCAAGGCTTTCATCCCCATAATAATTTATAAGCTTAAAACCATTGGCATAGCCTCTTCCACAGAGTCTCCCTTTGGTCTTTTCCAAGTATCACATTTGTATAGCATTTATAGATTTCTTGCTCACTTAATGTATTCAAAACAATGTCGCCTTTTTGGTTCATACTGCAATGCTGATAAAAAAAATTGCTATATCCCATGCTTCCCAAAAAGCCTTGTGGCTTTTTATCCCATGACCCTGGATAGCACTGTGATTTTTTAGGAACACCCGAGTCACACTGCTACAGAGTTGGCTGCTCACTGGCCTTCCACAGTCAATTTGATTTGTAAGGAGATGCACAGTACTGCCAATTGCAACAGCCCTTTGGGCAGACATATGGCAACATTTGAAAGCTATGCCCATACCTTAGGATCAAGTAATCCCATCCTAGAAAACATAACCTAAGGACACAATTCTATAAATGAAAGGAAATGAGGTGTATGCATCTATATATCCCCTGTGACACTGAGGAGCAGATATAAGTAAATGGGTTTGTGAATCTTCATATACAAATACCAAATACACAATGAAAATATGTAACCCAAATAGTAAACAACTATAACAGATTGTTCAATATGAAGAAATGAAAACATACGTATAAAGTGACTAATAAAAACAAATACTGGGCTAAGGAAATAGCTTGGTACAAAGTACAAAGACTGTTTTTGCGCTTGAAAGCATGAGGACCCAAGTTTGGGCCACAGTACCCACATAAAATGCCACACATGCTAGTATGCACCTATAATCCCAGCACTGAGGAAGTAGAGACAGGCAGATTCCTGGGGTTTGCTAGGCAGCTCCAGGTCAATGAGATTCCCTGTCTCAAAAAGAGTAGGAGGCACTTACAAGGATGATACCTGAGGTTGTTCTCTGGCCTCCACACACATACATGTGTAGCCATACACAGACATGCATCCCCACACATGTGCATTCACACATACACACACACACACACACAATGTGCAAGGTCAATGAGGTTGTTGCTTGCTAGCAGGATAGGATTGAATATGATATATTTAAGCTTGAAAAGAATCCTTAATAATACTTCAGAGAAAGAGAGAGAGTTATGTTTAAATTTTTGTAAATAAGAAGTCACTAAGTCACTAAGAAAGATTTTGAATATGCTAATTTTCAGTTTTGGTAAAAATCAGAAATAGTTTTTCACTGCATATCATACACCCAGAGCACTATTTATTTTGAGACATGAAGGAAGTAATTTGAAATTTTAGTTTCATGAATACATATTTTTGTCACAGTACAAATCTGAATCCTGAAGTACGGCTGGTGATCTTCAGTCTGTCACTGAAGCTAATTTGCCACCCTGCCGCTTAGCTGTAAATATGGAAACAATAGTCTCTTTGCCACACTCAAACACGGAAGGCAAAACATGTCAATAGAAAGTCAAGGTTCTGTTGAGTGACTGGCAGACTGGACAATATCTGTGAGTTGGTGGTGGTGATGGGAGCAAGCCAGCAGCACAGGGTTGTTGTCAATCAATAGGACTGTTACCAGGAGAACAACTTTCTGAATAAGCCATATGGCCGACAGGAAGTGGGCATTTCCACACAAGCTCAACAGAACTAGCCAATACTCTCCTTGGGAAATATGAGGCCAGGATCTTGAACAATTTTGTCAGAACGTCTGACTCTGCCTACACTGCCACGTAGAAGAGATACTGACAGCTCACACAGGGGCTGGGGGTGGGCGGGCATGACTGTACACACCTGGAAGTGGGCAAAGATGGGACTAGTTGAGTGCTTAACAGGAAGTCCTTTTTATTAACATTTCAAGTTAATAAAAGAACTGGCTTTTCCCAAATGTAAAGCTTTCTCAGCTGAACACTGGGGATGGTGGGAGGGTGGGCACAGGCTCTGGATGTTGGCAGCCACGGGATTTGATGCAAGCTACCTTCTGTGTGAGCCTTAGCAAATCTTCAACTTCTCTGTTCCTCCCTGTCCTCTTCAGAATTGCATAGGTAATAATACCTCCCCAATGGTTGTTCTGAGAATTCAACATTTAAAAGAAAATTCATCTGGCCCTAAGAGGGCTTTAATACTCATCCATTCTGAAACCTAGCATTTCCAGAGACACTCTGACCAAATCTATTGCAAAATCGGGCCAGTGCCTGATATCTTCTGAAGGAACCCATCACTCTGGCTGTCTACATTCAATACAGCACTAAGAATCCTGTGATAACTGCTTTCCAAGCAACAACAATGCAAGGCTAACCAGCTGCATTCACCACTCAAGCCGTATGTCTAGAGGTGACAACGGTAGAAGGTAACAGGGAGAGCGAGTGGTAAGAATAGTTCCTTCAAAGCACTGTTCATTGAGATCCAACTGAATTCAATGCAATTTATGTCGGTTTGGGAATTAACAGCCAAAAGCATCCACATGCTCATCTAGAAACTGCCCCAAACCACAGTATGGTCATACCAAGGATGCCAAGTGTCCTCAGTGTGCCCTCTAGTCTCTGTGATTCACTCCACCAGAGTTAAGACAATATTGGTTTCTGGTCTTTCTACATGGCATCGCACCCCTTATATCTCCCTGCCGCACTGTTGCAGAGGCAGAATACTGAATACTTGTGGACATCTACACAAGGTGCAAATGACCCCATCCCCAGAAGCAGCCCTGGAGGTGGACACACAGAAGGTGGGCAGCTAGGGGGAGGAGAAAAAAGGACTCGGTCTAAGAAAGGTGGAAATAGAAATTCCAGTGCCCATGGAAGGTAGTGCTGCAGTGTGGTCTCAAGCTACATGGCAGAGCCCTGGGATGCATGGTGTGATGGTTAAGTTTGTCAACTTGACCTGTGTAAGAATGCACAGTGCTATCAACTCTGTTTCCTCTAGAGAACCCTAATACACGTGGGAAATGGGCAACTAAGAGAAAATGAAGTTAACAAAAAGGACTGTGCTCCAATTGCCACCAGACACACCGTTGCTGGCCTTCATCTGGCTGTTGGAGGAGGGATAGCTGGCTCTCGATTTTCTTTGTGCTGTGGTGACAAATGTGCCCTTTCTGCCAAGACCTAATAGAAGGAATGAGAAGAGAGCCATATGGATATCAGAAGGAAAGTGCACTCCAGGCTCAGGGTATGACTTTCTTGTGTGATTTTATTAAGAGTTGAGTGACAGGAGCTACTCCCTGGGCTCCAGTGGTCCTACTCATTTGCACAAGAATGGTTCATCAATGGCCACCACCTACATATGGGTACGACCCATGATCTATGGAGCTCAGTAGCTTCTGCTTCCCCTCCCCTGTGACCCCTAGCACACAGCCGGCACTCCATATGCACTAGGTGTGTGGCTAGAGAAATGCCACATGGACAAGTAGTAGCTGGATGAAATTCTGAGACAAGCCTCTAGGGTCTGGCAAAGAAGAGGAGCTGGGAGAGAGGAGAGTCTCAGGTGGCCCAATGAGATTGCTATGTGCTATTCATAGTAGACGACTTGCAGAAGGTTAGAATCATATTATTTTATTAAATTAGATGATCACAATCATGCTAGCCATAGCTATGGGTTATGTTCAGAATGTTCCATCTGGATAAGAAAGCTCAACCAGGAGCTCAGAAGAGACCCCTCTGAACATTTCATGAATTTGGGTCAGAGATTCAATGGTCATCTTGGGAAGACCATGACCTGGGCAGTCCCCACCATCCTATGTTATATATGGGCATTTCTCAAGTATGGCCTCAATTCCACAGTTAGCCTTTGCCATCAAGAGGCAATGTCTGTGTTTCCTCTCCCTGAACTTAGATGGACTTTTGCGACTAACTCAACAACAGTTTGTGGAAGGGACCCCTCACTGGATTCTGTGGTTATAAGAAGTACCACTCATTTCTACTGGGCTCTTACGATGCTCATGCTTGGAAGCCAGCAGCCATGCTGTGAGGAAGCCCAAACAAGCCCACATAAAGGGATCACGTGTAGGAGTTCCAACTGCCAGCACTGCACAGGTTCCAGCCACAAGACAGCATCAAACACAACATAAATATAACTCTGCTTCCAGCTCCCAGGCTTCAAATCACCCCAACCTTCAAACACTATATCCAAACACTGGAACCATCCTCATATTCCTTATCTTAACTTCTAACTCACAGAATCACTGAGCATTAAAAACAGGTTTACACCGGTGTGGTGGTTTGAATGTAAAATGTTCCCCCATAGCCTCAAGTGTTTGTGATTAGCCTCCTACTTGGTCCTCAGGAGTCTTTGGGAGGTGGAGCCTTGCTAGATAGAGGTGGTGAGTCACTCACTGGGCTGACTTTGAATTTATGAGTCTATCCCACTGGGTATTCAGAGTGTGTGAGCTCAGGCTACTTCCTCCCTTTTTTGTGTTTAGAGATTTGACAAGATGGGGTGCCCCAGCTGTCTGCTCTGCCATGTCTCCCCCCAAAATTTAAGCATTAAATAATAAATAAATCCTCTTTACCACAGCTGCTCTGGTCCAAATGTTTTGTTTCCCCCCCCCCCAGCAACATGAAAGTAACATTTACAACCACTAATTTATGGGGTGATTTGTTTTACAGCAATATCAAATGGAACATTGGTACTAAAACACTGTCTCCAGGAGAGGGAGACATTTTCTCCTTCAGTGGTGTAGTTGCAGGAAAGTTGCTCATGTAACTCCCACCCATACTCGTGCCACCTACTCTAAACTCAGTTCATCAAATCAATGTAGAGGGGGACTAGTTTGGAAGACGAAAGGGTTTGGAATATGATCAAAATACCATATATACATGCATGAAATTTACAAAATAATTAATTTATTCAAAAATATTATCCTCCCAAACCAGACCATTTAGCTTGAGCCTTGATACTGTGCTCTATCCTGTTGTCCCTAAACCACAGAGGAATCCGGTATCCTTACAGACTCTATGCTTTACAGTCTTGGTACATTCCACCAGGGAAATTAAAGATACACACAACACACCTGACTTGTGACCCACCATTTCCATATCGGATCCTAGTTCTCACGACAGGCTTCACAGATTTGTCACAAATTCTGGCCACAACAGTACAATCAACTATCTTAACCACAATCCCAGTTCTCTCTGTTTCCTCTGGTCTATCAAACACCAGATACATCACAGAGGTGCCAAACTGGGAATCCTGACAAAACAGCATCTCTACATCCCACCCCCAACCCAACTAATCAATTCCAAGGCTCACTTGAGGCCACTCAATAAAAAAGTAAATTAGCTCAGAGGTAAGCCACCACCATCTTTGGTCAGAAACTCCATATTTAGGGGCTGGAGAGATGGCTCAGTGGTTAAGATACTTGCCTACAAAGCCTAACAACCAGGGATCAATTCCCCAGTACCAGATGCACAAAGTAGTACATGCATCTGGAGTTCATTTGTAGTGGCCATAGGCCCTGATATATCCATTCTCTCTCATTCCCTCTCTCTCTTTCTCTCGCCCTCTCTGCTTTCAAATAAAAAATATTTTTTATAAAAGCTCATATTTTGAGATCCAATGAGAGGTGATTGTGACACAGTGTGACAATGAGGGGTGAGTGTGACAAAGGTCCTTCAGTAAACAAGCAGACTGCATGGGGTCAGCTAAAGTCTTTCAACCCATCCCAACAATGAAGTGAACATGTCCAAAGCTGGAAGGCCAGAAGGAGCAAAAGACAGAATTCCCCAAAGAGATACTAAAGGTTCAGTGAACTTGTGCAAAAAAAAAAAAAGAGTGGACAAGTCTTACTAACCTCGAGGATCAACCGAGATGAAACCTGCTAAGTGTAACTGCGGCAGGGCAAAAAGAACCAGACTTGGACCTAAGCCTAAAGAGGGGCGCAGAGATCAAAGCAGTGAATGAGAAAGAATGTGCCTATGGAGCCCTGGGGAAAGAAGGGTCCTAGAACTCATGGCACAGTCCTGTGTTCTCGGCAATAGCTAAAAGGTATAGGAGCTGATGGAACCCCAGTTTATGATCCCACCATCATCAACAGTGACTGAGGGTGTTAGAAGACTATAACCACCATATCTGCAAGGGTAGCTTTGATAGTGCTTTTCCTTAATTCCATATCTAAGAACTGTGGCTTCATCTCCTGAGTTTCCTTTCAAGGTTATCGCATACTTACTGGCACTAGCCCTGTGCAGACCACAGGCATCTTGCACATTCTAGCCCAGATGCCCTCCATTCTCGCACTGCCATTGAAAGCCTGATTATATCTCCACTCATCTCCCCACTTAAACCCCTTCACTGGCTCTCCAATGAACAAAATGGAAAGTAAAACATCCATACCTTGGTCTGAAATGCCCTACACACAGTGTGGGCATCAACCTTTCACCCTGCCGGCTCCTCCCTCTCTATTGTCCATGCCCTCCACGCTCACCGCAGTTGTGCCAATGCCCTACAGGGCACTTTCATTCTTCACTCCCTTCCTCTAATTGATTCTTGCCCCACTCACTCATGTGAAATGGGTGGGTTCTGTGCCAGACATCCTAAAGCTCCAATTCCAGCCCAGGCCTTCATTGTGCCCTTGGACAGTGGTCAAAATCTCTCTGTGTTTCAGCTCCTCATGAGCATGATAATCAGTCTTACTTCATGATATCACTGTTAGGGTGAAGAATAAACATGCGTAAGTCAAGTGAGATCATCAGAGCAGACCTAACACATAGAAAGCACTCAGTACCTATCAGTTCCTTATGCTTACTTCAGCCCAAATACTACTTCAGCAGAGAGCGCCTCCTTTGTGTCCCCTTACACCAGGATTCCCTCATAAAACACTTCCTCCTTCCTACTGCACTATGACTATAGATCCTTTAATGAGACCATCTGATTGGTGTAGGTCTTACCCACTGGTCTCAAGAGCAGGGTATGTGTCTTATTTTACTATCCTATATCCTAGTACAGCTCCTGACAGTGGGATGACTGGATAGATGGATGGCTGTGTGAATGGATGGAGGGAGGAAAGGAGGGAAGAAGGAAAGATGGAAGAAAAGAAGGAAGGAAGGAAGGAAGGAAGGAAGGAAGGAAGGAAGGAAGGAAGGAAGGAAGGAAGGAAGGAAGGAAGGAAAGAAGGGAGGGAGGGAGGAAGGAAGAAGGGAAGAAGGAAAGAAGGAAGGAAGGAAAAGGAAGGGAAGGAAGAGGGGAGGGAGGGAGGGAAGGAGGGAGGGAGAGAAGAAGGGCTGAATGAGTGAATGGATTGAAAATGGATGGTTCAATGATGGAGACAGCCCAACTTTCACGACCTGTGGTGGCCAGGACACTTTAACCTAACCTTAGGCCCACCAGTTTGACCTTCAGGAGTTACCCAGAGTCCTGAACTTCCTGATACATCTCCTGTGATGATCCTGAAGATCATCACTTCTCTTTTTTCACCTCACCATTTTTAGTGTGCTCCATCTAAGAAAAAAGACATCAACAGGGATAGAGGATACTGGGTTTCCTGATGGCAATGACCATGACATGCTCCACATAGCCAATACCACAGGGAAGGCAGGTGAGCGCAGACAGGAGGATGCTGAGCTGCACTACCAGGACAGCGGCTACAGACACTTCTTGCCCTCTTTGGGAGGCATGAAGAGAAAATCCCCATGGCAAACTGGAGTTTGAAACAAGTCCCTTCTCAGGTCTCCACTGTCTAGGAGACAAGAAATCCTCATGGGACCTGCTAGGGATGTGGAACAGTGAAGTGGACATGTGAGGCACCTGCCCTTTGGGAGTTGGGCAGGATATAATTAATAGAAAATTGAAAGTGTGCAAAGCACAGTATGTGCAAATTAAGTGTTGACAGAGGATCCCCATTATATAATGGAAATTCTGGCATGCAAAATATGGCACTGTTCTGAGAGAAGTTTCCCCTCATGGTTTGTGAAGGCCAAAGAGGGTGCACGAAGCAGGTCTGTTTCTAGTTGGTTTCTCCACTTGCAAGGACAAGCACAGTCAACAGGCATTGCTCCTGGTTCATTACCCAGACAAACTCAGGAGAGGTCATCATCCCACTTTACAGACATAGCAACTGAGACTCAGGATAGATGGGACACAGTTAAGCTAGAAAAAAGCCCCAATATTATCTCCAAAGTGACCACCCTTTCTGTCATAGCAAGCTACATAGGGAGGAAGAGGTGCACCAGATTTTCTTTGGTCTTGGCATAAAATTCAAGCACTAATTTTACCTTATTACTATTTTTAATATTTATTTACTTATTTGTTTATTTGGACAGGGAGAAACAGAGAAAGAGGCAGATACACAGAGAGAGAAGAGTGTGAGAATGGGCCCAAAAGGGCCTCCTGCCACTGCAAATGAACTTCAGACACATGCCCCACTCTGTGCATCTGCTCTACATGGATACTGGGGAATCAAACCGGGGCCATCAGGGTTTGCAAGCAAATGCCTTAACTTCTGAGTCATTTTCTGAGGTAGGGTTCACTGTTGTTCACCACTTTGTTTGTGAACCAAGATGTTCTCCTGTCTCTATCTCCCTTCTCACCATAGGCACAGAGGGATTACAGAAGCCTGCCACTGTTTTCATGGATCCTGAGGAATCACACTAAGAAACTCAGAGTTGCACAGTAAATGCTCTTTATCCACTAAGCCATCCCCCCAGTCCCATCAAAGCCAAATTTTAATTAAAACAATAATAATATTCACTGCCAATATCATCTGCAATGCAGCTCATGATGTGTTTGCAGATGGAGGGCAAGCTGTAACGTGGTGGTTAAAACTGAGGCATAAGCTTAGTATCAGAGCCATCAGTGTCAGAAGCCCCACTTCACCTTCATGTCGAGCCACTGAAGGAGAGGAGAGGACTATCAGACCTGTTTTACAGATTTCAAAACTGAGGCTTGAAAAGTTAAAGTGCTTGTTTAAGAACCAGGCATGAGTCCATGCCTACCATTGCAGCACCTGAGATCCTTATCACCTGACCATATTAGAACAGGGCTGACTGACCTCTCCAGGACTAGAAAGACTTGGATGACAGGAAGGTTCACGAGCTAGCATTAACCCCAGAGGGGGGGGGATATGGGGTAGAAGGAGCTAGAAGTCCAGTCTGGCAAGTGTAACCTGAAACCATGGCTACAGCAGCAGGTGGTAGGTGATATCCCAGCAAACCTGTAGGCCATGGAATGAAGAATCCAGACCCATGGGCCAGAAGGTAGCATAGAGGAAGGCAGTCTATAAGCTGTACCTTTGTCGAAGGACAGAACCCCAGTTCTTGTAAAAGGTAGAGGCAAGAGCCAGGGAGAACCAGTAGCTTAGAGAAGCAGGAAGGCCATCACAGAGGCAGGGACATGGGACCAGGAAACAGTGGAGCAGAACCATGAAGCTAGATAGAGCTGTTCTTGGCAACAAGACCAGACATGTCAGAAATAAAGTGAATTCTGGACTTAAAGACTTAATGTGCCCAGGTAACAATGCAAGGACTCCAGAAGTTCTCAGGAGCGTCCTCTGCAGAGAACAGTACTCATTCACTCCACTAGGTACCTGTAATGAAACTGCCCCATGCTGGGCCCTGTAGATGGAGCACTGAGCATGACAGACCTGGTCCCTGCACAGTACACTGAAATCAGAGCAATAGAACAAACCAGAAACCTCCTGTAGTAACTAGAAAACTGCTGAATTCTGAGCCCTGCCCAATCCTGCTGTTAGAAGTTAGGTGGAGGAGTCAGCTGGGACTTGAGCAAGTCCTCTAACTTCTTGAGGGTCATTTCCTCACTGGTCAGTGGGACTACACACAAGAATAGCTTGTGGCTTGCTATATAACAGTATATGCATAGAACAGGTAGGTGTCATAGTCAGCCACACACTGCTGGGATGAATCTCCAAACCAGGCACAGTTATGGAAGTAAAGATTTATTGATGCTACAGATCCAAGGGAAGTTTCGTAATGGTGAAAGAGGCTGGCCCCCTTTCACAGGTCCAAGCAGAGAGAAACCCATCACCAACACCACACTCACGCACACATGCACACGCATATGCACATGAAAACATGCCCAGGAGATAATTTCCAGGAGAGAATTCCTTCCCCTTTATATAGCCTTAGGGCAGGATCTTGCTGCAACCCTTTCCCAGACTTGTTTACTCCCTGAGTCTCTGGAATTTCCCTCCTGCACTGCCCTCCCAGGAAGGAAAGTTTGTTTCTAGTTTTCCTGAGCCTTCTTATATGTGCCCCCTACTAGAGGATGCCTTCCTGTGAATACCCTCAGAGACCCACCCAAGATTACTAAAAGGTCAAGTTGACAACAAAACCTAGCCATCACAGTAGGAGTGTCATGATCTCCATGAATCTAATGTTCTACATCACCATGTAGGAAACGGATTCATTGTAAACAAGACCTATTTCCCCAAGCCCCAGGCCCCAGTCTAGAGAATCCCTGGACTGTGCTTAGCTCTGCAGACTGTTCCTGCTTTAAAACATAGAGACCAAAAGGCACCTCATCCTGTCTGGGAGAAACAAGGTCACCCCAGATCCAAATTCTGAACCCCTGACATATTGCTAAATCTACTGAGAAACTAGACACTGTGACAGGAAACAAGGAGGCATTTCCCACCAAACTTCATGCTGTGTAGTACTGAGGCCAGAAAGCATCTCGCTCAAAACTTGTCTGTTAGTGCAGAGTTAGTAGAAGCAGAATCCTCCTGAGGTCTGTCTGCATCACCTTCTGGCACCCTCTAGTCCTTTCCTTCACCTGTGCTCTCCAACCCCATTAATTCAGGGTGTTTCAAAAGCATCCTTGATATTCCTTGTGGCTGGGTCATTTCCCCACAGTGGTCCCATTCCCTATAACCTGATGCTCTGAAGTTACCAGCCTTTAATGATAGAGAAAAAAAAGTAGAAATAGGTAAAGAATGAGGCTGAAGAGAGGAATGTGAGCCCTGTCCCAGTCTCTGAAACTGTTCAGCATCTACACAGGCCAGGGGGAATGTCTCCAATTTGCTCCAGAAGCTCTCCTCCCAGCTCTCCTCTGTGGAGACACACCTGGATTCTATAGCAAACCAGAAAACACTGATAGCCACCTGAATTCTAAATACCAGACCACTAACGAATCAAGGAGACAAATCTAGGCCCTGCCATGACTTGTACAGTCCTCACTTAGTGCTTGGTAATGATGCCATCAAAATGAACCCAGGCACATGCATGCCTCAGATGACCCTTGTCATCAGTCATGTGATTCCAATAGGAAAAACTACAGTAATGAGCATTGTTCTCTGCCCGCAGCTCCTTAAGATCTGAGGTTCTGATCTGAGACTATATCCGAATCATCCTTTCAACCTGACTTTTTTTTTTGGTATGAGTCTGATGTGTATGAATGTTCATATACATGTGGGTACATATGTGTGTGCAGGTGCATATGCACATCTATGTGTGTGTGAAAGCCAGAGAACAAGCTCAGGTGTCATCCTTAGGTATGCTATCCATCTTATTTTGAGACAGGGTCTCACTGGCCTGGAGTTCACCAATTTAGCTACATTACTACCCAGGGAGCCTCAGGGACCTTCTAGGCTCTGCCTCCCAGTGATGGGATTACAAGCCTCTGCCAATTTGCCCAGAATTTTTACATGAATACTGAGGACTGACCTCAGGTCCTCATGCTTGTGCAGTAAACCCTCAACATAGATTTTGAAAGAGCTCTTTTTACTGAAAAAAGATGTCCCTTAAGCCCAAGCACACCCAAGTGCAGCCTAGAGCTGTGCAATCCTCTCATCGTTACCACCAATCAGTGGCATTAGCAAGTGGAGACCCCAGTGACCTGGCCTAGAGACCCTACCACCACTTGCAATGTTTCTAGTTTAAAAATAAATGTGGATAGCCCAGCCGCTTCAGAAACCAAGAGCATGTGGTTGCTGAAGGGCTTTCTTTAGAGACACAAGTGGGGTAACATCTTAAATAAGAGGACAGACTAAAATAACCAGAGAACCCACGTCATATCATTACAGAGAAGTGGATACTGACAGAAAGTAAAGTGCTCACTCGGTGCTTGCAGAGAACATATTTCCAGTAAGGCTCTAAGAAAATGCCACCTGTTCCCAGATAGTTAGGTGCGTCCTTCTCAGGGAGCCCAGTGGCCACAGAGAGGAGCAGTGCAAGAAGTCACAGTGCTGCTCCCAGCGCCATGGGCAGGGCAGAAGTGCTAAAGAGGCAGCTGCTGCTAGTGGCTACCTGTGGGCTGAGTGCTGGGCACATGCTGTAATGTCCAACTAGTTACCATGACCCTCATAATAGTTCTGCTGTGGCCTCTGTCATCAAGCCCACCTGACAAGTAAGAAAACGGAGACCCTAAAAAATTAACATTTTGCTTCAAGTCATGTAGCTAACACACACTGATGTCTGGATTCAAAGTCGTTAAATGACTCCCAATCCTGGCCTCCCTTGCAAGGTTTGAAATGGGGCAGGAAAACAGTGACTTATAGGGATGGTCTTCAATTCGTGACTGTTTGAAGATATGTTGGTCATGACTGTCCAAACTGCTCTTTGAGCTGTGAGTTCTTGGTTGCCCCAACAATAGCCACAAGCTCTGGCATCCTTTGCAGAGCTGAACCACTGTTGACTGTCTGTCTATGGAAGGTATCACATGGCTTAATCCACCATATTCCACAGGCATCAAAATGCAGTTTCTACATTGGCATCTATGCATCAGGCTGATCTCAGAGGAACCTTACTATAGCCCAGCCGGTCACCTGCTGTTTCTCAGAACCACAGCAATACAAGGGCAGAAGAGGGATCTCAACAGAGCAGAAGGTGCTCGACTCTATGTGCCCCCTTGTCTGCCTCTCATCCAACCATTAGACAAGTCCAAAAGCCACCAGGGGTAGAAACTCAAGGACTGTGCTTCAGGCAAGGCTAGGGAGAAATTCTGGGTGCTGTCCAGTTCTGGAGTCTGTCATCTGTGACAGCATTCCCAGCAAAGAAGTGGTTGGGGGAAATTCAGGTTCTGAGGGACATCTGAAAGGTATCTAGAAACAAATCAAAATAAAAATCTCAAGCAAGGAAACAGAACTGAGTTATTGTAGAATAGACAGTGATATTTCTTTTAGTTACAGTTCTTAATGATGGCTACCAAGTTAGTATCACTTAGTGAGTTTTTTTTAATAATACCAATAAAATTTAAGAAGGAATGAGTGGATAGATGTATGTATGTACGTATGGATGGATATGTTAGACAGACAGACAGACAGATATATAGATGAATGTATTCAAAATCCAAGCCCCAAAATGCTGATCTTATTGTCTTATTGTTCTGAGGCTGGGCCTGTGCATGAAGGCATAAAGCACAATAGCATCTTGTAATCAGTGCTATCTCAGGGTCAATGAAAGCAGACACAGTACTACTAGGCCAAAGAATCTACCCAGATCTCTGCCTGATCTCCCAAACACTTCTCCAGTTCCTTTAAAAATATTTTATTCATTCATTTATTTATTTACATGCATCACTTTTGGTACTTGGCTTTACCTGGGCACTGTGGAATTGAACCCAGGCTGGCAGTTTTTGCAAGCCAGTACCTTTAACCACTGAGCCATCTCTCCAGCCTTACACCCTCCTTCTCAAGAAGCTTCATGATGACAGGGGAAAACATGGCATGAGAAGAGGGCATCACTACTTGCCACAGCAGGTAGAAGATAGCAGCAAGAGAGTGAGCTGAATGCTGGCATGAGAAATCTGACTATAACTCTCCAAAGCCTACCCATAATAGCACACCTCTTTCAGCAAGGCTCCACTTCCCAAATTACCATCAGCTAGAGACTAAGTTGCAGCCCACCCCAAGCCCCCATAGACTACAACCATTTTAGGATGTTAAACTTCATTTAGTTCATCTTTAAAAGTCACCATAGGTTTTTATCAATCCCAACACTATTCAAAAGTCCAAGGTCTCATCTGAGAGTCAAGAAAATCTCTTTACTGTAAGCTTGTAAAATTAAAGTGCAAGTTAAATACACGTGATGGCATAGGGTAAACATTTCCACTGCAAAAGATGCCATTACCAGAAAAGATTTAACCAATGCAAGATCTGAAACAAGCAGAACAAATATCAAATCCTACAGCTCCATGTGAAGGACCCATGATGAAATCTCTGGAGTTCAAATTCCACCCTGTCATCTGGGCTGCCTATAGCCCAGGGAACTCCATCCTGAGCCAACAGCTTTCCTTGGCAGCTATTCCAAAACACCATGCTGACTCTCCAACATAATATACATGTAGGGCCAGGAGCTGGAATTCAAGGTTGGATAAACCACAAACCATGCACTCTAATGTTTCATAAAGCCCAGGAAGCACATCACTACACTACTCACAGTCACACCTGCCACCCAGAGCTTCCAAATAGAGAGGGCTGGAAGAGCCTACAAGAGAGATTGGAAGATTCAGTCTCTCTAGAGGAGAGCCTTGGAGGGAAAGGAAGATTTCTATATGTGGTGCAGAAGGAGAAACAAGAAGAGTAGGAGAGCAAAGTGGGCAGAGTGCCAAAGGCATGCAAGCGTGTTCTGTTGTAAGAGCCACCACACTTACCACCTCTCCTCTGTGGCCCTATGTGTCACATTACCACTTCAGTGACCTGTTTAAGCTGACCTAAATATTTCCAGGAGCATTTGGGTCCAGGAATTCCTGGAGAGAAGACACTGGCCCCATAAGCCATCTCCAGCCACTGATTCCTCCTAGGCCAAGACTGTACTCACTGAGTGTGACCCTTTAGCAGGGAGCCATGCCCAGCGGGGTGGTATTAATTAATCCCTGGCCAGGTACCAACTCCAGTGCTGGCCTGCAATACTAAGAAGTTGTGCCAAACACTCAATTCACAATTTTTATCCTGTGGCCACATCTAAGGCAACAGGACAGGACACTTCTAAGTAAGGACTTTAACTTGACCTAACTTGGAACCCCACAGTCCCCAAACAAAAACCATCCTCTCAAAGAATCAGCCTTTCCCAAGGGCCACCATAGCCCAGTGCCATAATGGGGACTGAGTGGGCTAGACATGTCTTCCTAGCACACTGAGTTTATCCTACCACTTAATCCTTTCAGTTACTTAGAACCAGTCAATAAACCCCAACCTGAAGACCAAATCCAGACCCCAACTGCTTCTGTGAATAAAGTTTTGTGGATAACACAGCCAGCCCTTTTGTTGATGGACTGCCTATGGCCACTTTTGCTTCATACCTGTAGAACCGAGTGGCAGCTCATAAAGCCAAATAGCATGCATGAAACATTCTCTTCTGGGCCTCTGCAAAGCATGTTTAACATCGTTTGGCATCTTCTGTTGAAGAGGACAGAAAGGAGGAGAAAGGGAAAAGGAGAGGAAAATGAGAAAACCTAGAGAAAATATTTCTGCACCAGTGTTTCTGTCACACAGATCTTTTTATTTTTTCTGTTGTTGGGGTTATCTCTCTCAAAGAACAAAGTTCTAAACTTTGGAGCTGCTCAACTCTATGCAAGATGTGGGTCTTATTTCCTTAGAATGGCTCATAAAGTCCTGGGATGCTCTATGTCTACACACACACACACACACACACACACACACACACACACACACACAGAGAGAGAGAGAGAGAGACAGAGACAGAGAGAGAGAGACAGAGAGAGAGAGAGAGAGAGAGAAGGTTGAAATCCCAACACTAAATCTAGGACTGAGAGCTCTAATCTATCTACCTCTCTGTACTGCCATGTCAGAAAACTTCTCATACATATCTCTGCTTCTGTTTCCCATAGTTTTCCTGTCATCCTGACCACTGACCAGTACAGTCTTCACACAGTGGCCAGGGGAGTCTTTTATCCTGGATGACTATCTCTGCAAAGCCCTCAAGCTCTTTGGGGGATTCTTATTACACTAAGCATAAAGTTCAGGCTCCATAACACAGCCTAGGGATTCAGCATGGCCATGACCTCCCTCCCAAATTGACCTACTGCAGGCTGACTACCTTCTAGGTCATGGTTAGTGCTTTTTAATGGTAGAGGCTTTGCAAGCATGGTTCTGTTAATTGGGATATTCTCAACTGTTACCCACCTGTTCTCACATGCATAAACACATATGCTGCTTCACCAATTCCTCTTGTCCCTTCTGTCTCATTACAACACTTGCCACAATGTAAGGAGCAAGTGCTGTGGTTCGTAGATGTCTACTTTAAATCAATCCTTCTTTTCTTTCTTTTCTTCTCTTTTCAAGGTAGGGTCTCACTTTAACCCAGTCTAACCCAAAACACACTCTGCGGGCTCCAGGCTGGCCTCAAGCCCACAGCAATCCTCCTACCTCAGCATCTTGAGTGCTGGGTTAAAGGTGTGTACCACCACAGCTGGCCTTCTTTAAATCTTGACTGCAAGCTAGACACAGCACACAGCAGAGTCTGTTACTTTTACTGCACCAACCCCAGCAGAGTGTCTGGTGTTGAACAAACTTTTGGGGCTGGGGAGATATAAAAACACATGCTGCTACGGAAGCATGATGTGTCCAGCACGCCTGTAGAAACCCAGGCATGGATGCACATACTTGTAACCACAGAGCTAAGGCAGAGAGAGAAACAAGAGGTTCATCGGGGTCCCTGAGCAGACAGTCTGTTGAGTCAGTCAGCCACACGTTGCTGGGATGAATCTCCAAACCAGGCACAGTTTGGGGGAGGAAAGTATTTATTGAAACTACAGATTGAGGGGAAGTTCCATAACAATGAAGGAGGCTGGCCTTCTTTCACAGGTCCAAGCAGAGAGAAAAACCCATCACCAATACCATATATATAGAACAGCAAACAGGCAGGAGAGCCAAGGAGAGAATTTTTTTCCCCTTTATATAGTCTTAGGGTGGGGTCATGTAACCCTATCCTAGACTTAATGGCTTCCTGAGTCTCTGGAATTTCCTTCCTGCATTGCCCACACAGGAAAGGATGTTTACTTCTAGCTTCTTTGCACTTCTTTAAATCCTGCCCCTTGCTGAGAGGCTGCCTTCCCAAGATAAAAAAGATCCAAGTTGACAACAAAACCTAACCATCACACAGTCTGACTGAAAAATAGTGAGCTCCAGGTTCAGTGAGAGACTATGTCTTAGGGAAATAAGGCAGAAGAGTGACAGAGGATACCCAAACCCAAACATCCTCCTCTGGCTTCCACTTATGTGCATACAGTGTGCAAGCATCTGCAGGAACACATGTATCACACACACACACACACACACACACACACACTATATACTGCAGAAACACACTAAAAGAAAAAGAGATAAAATGAAAACTTTCATGAATGGTGAACCTTCAATTCTCAGGTGACAGCCTACAAATATGTCTACACATTTCATATTTGTGTCACCTAAACCATGGTGTACTAATCTAGGTAAAAAAGTTCAAGAAGTCACAAAAATTCTGGCAGGTGGTATATGTGACTGACCTGAGAAACTTAACCTAATATAAAACAAAAAGTATTTGGCCTATTTTCCTTGAAGGAAGTGGGACTAAGTGACAAGCACCAACTGCTGCTGGAGCAAGGAAGAATCAATGCTATGACCAACGAGTGGGCCCCTAATATTTTTTTAATTTCTATTACAAACCGGGCTGAGTACTAGGATATACAGGATCCCTTGCCACAAGGACTAATACAGACAGCCCATGGAGGAGGATATCCAACTGATCAGGGATGGGGAGGGGGGGAATTTGGGAATTCGGGATAACAACGCATTGTTTGCCCACTAAATAATGTAACTCATTATGGACAATAAATATATATTTAAAAAAAACAAAAAAACATCCCTGGCATCACTCAACCCAAAGCTTTTAATTATTCTCAAGTGGTGACAAGAGGACAACTGTTAAATATTCTTTAAAAATCTATTTGAGGGCTGGAGAGATGGCTCAGCAGATAAGGCACTTGGCTCCAGTGCATGAGGCCCCCAGTTCAATTTCCCAGTACCCACATAAACCAGACCCACAAGGTGGTAGCCCTGGTGCGTTCTCTCTCTCTCTCTCCTCTCTCTTTCTCTCTCTGCTTGAAAATCAATCAATAAAATATTTTTTTAAAATCTATATGCATTTTGTCTAATACATATGTAGGAGTCTCAAGCAGTGACATCGACTTCAAGTTGAAAGCCGATTTGCTAATCCAGGACAAAAACAAATGTTGGGTTTAGATGAAAGAGGACTGACCATGAATTCAAACTGCTAAAGATGGTGATGGGTTCATGGAAGTTATATTTAAGGTCCTCTCTGGTTTTGAGTATGTTTAAAATTTTCCACACAAATATGGAACAATAATTTGGTCAACATTTAGTGACGCATGTCAATATTCATCTATCTATCTATCTATCTATCTATCTATCTATCTATCTATCTATATATATATATATATTCCCCTGACTAAAAGTTTGTTTTTAAAAGCTTCAATAGAAGGAATTTGTAAAGAGATTGATTTTAGGGGACTGGGAGGATTGCTCAGTGACTAAAGGCACCTGCTCTGCTAACCTGTTGACTAGAATTCAGATCCTCAGGACCCAAATAAAACTGGACACACTGGAGTCATGTAAAACGAGCATGCCCTGTGATCCCAAAGCACTTACAGCAATGAGAGGCAAAGTCAGGAGAATCCCAAAGCTCGCAGGCAGCTAGGTGGCATTCCCAGCAGCAGATAACAAGATCAACCTTGTCTTACAGTGTCACCAAAAAACACCCAGAGGTTGTCCTCTGACCTCCATACACACACACAAAAGCACATGTGCACCCATATACACCTCACACAAAGAGATAAAAATAAAGAAGACTCATTTTAACAAAAGAACCCTGTGATCCTACTCCAATTTAACTACAACTTTATTAAAATGACATGATTATGAATGGATTTCAACTATGTGTTTTGGAAACTAAAATTCTCTTTAGAGTAAATTATAAATAACTAAAAATATGACCCCAGGTACTGAGATTGGCATTTAATTCATATGCGAGACCAATTGAGGCGTCTTTCTCGATTAAATTGCAACTATTTCTTAACTTAAATAACATATGTATGCATATATATATATATGTAGAGTTATGTAACATGTTTATATCTGTGTATATGTGCATACCTGTACATATATCCTTGAGCTCCCATCTTGGTTTTACTTTCAGAGCCTCATTTAAGAAAAATTAGCTTCTTAGAAATGTAGCTTATTCTAACAATGAGTCCTGAAATTCACAGAATGAGTCTGGAGCTTCTTATAATGCTAGAAATGAAGGAAGTGGCCAGTAGTAGAGGTTAGTCAAAGGGCCACAGCCAACCTGAAAGAGCTCCCAGTGACCGAGATTGAAATAGCACAAGTAACACAACAATTTATCTAGTATAACCTAAATTATAATATATATATATTCATAAGTCAAACCAAATAAATATTAGAAAAGACTAATCTTCCATACTAAATAATTCCAAATAATTTATGTACATATATCACCTCTGAAGAAAGTATAGTTTAGCTCCCCATATTTTTATCATGGAGTAAAATTCATAAGCTATAGAAAAGGAGGGAGGAGGAACATCACAGTGGAGGCACTAGATGAACACAACTTCAGCTAGGTGCTCCAGGTCACCATCATCAGAGATGAGCCATATTGATGGCATGTATGCCTAGTATGATGCAATGAAGATGGGTATTACTTCATTGGTCTTCCTCCCCAAACCTGCAGCCTGATCTAACCATGTGGAAAGCATCAGGAAAACCCAATTCCTATGCCAATACCTGCCCAGGACTCCTTAACAGTATCAATTACTATCAAAAATGAAGAGAGTCTGAGAAACAACCAGGATGGCCCAGGGAAGTCTAGAAGGTCATAACAACTTTTAATGTAGTGTATTACCATGGAGAGGATCCTGAGTTATATAAGGAAGCAGACATGGCCTCTTCTCAAGCTTGACTTCTTCATAACCGATTATGAAGACCCATGGCATTAACCTTGGAAGTTTATATCTCGTTTTCAACTACAAAGATCTGTGGTCCTTTATAGCCTACTTACTTGACATACCATGTGAAAGGTCACCTAACATCAGTTACTCAATGATAAAAATAAACCCTTCAAAGTTCCCTGACCCACAGACTCCCAAATGGGATGCTGGATCCACCAGTCACTGACTCTAGCTGATTCCCTCTGACACACCTTCGGGGGCACCTTTGTCCTCCTTGTGCCCCAAGTTGTGACCCAGGCCACAGCTTTGGAAAGCCTCATGTTGTGAGAGACTTGCAAATCTGTTTAGGAAAGTCACCCAAATGGAACCCTGTGTGGTGGCAGCCACCTTGTGGTCCTCTGCTTCTCTGGCCACGCCTAAATCCTGAACCCAAAATACTGAAATAGAGAAAGGATGTTAAGGAAAAAGAATGACATCCAAATGAAGAGTAGTTTAATTAAAATAATAACATTGCATCTTTATGAAAAACTGTGTGAGGAGCATATGAAATCCACTGAATTCCTCTGGTCACTTTTCTGTAGTGAACTTAAAACTACCCTATAATGAAAGTTGATTTAGGTTTAAAAAATGAATAAGAAAGAAAAGTTAAGCTTCTGGAAGGGATGTGAGGGACGAGAGGCTATCTCCCCAACAATGTAACAATTTAACTGCTGAAAATTACAAAATAAATATGTAGTCTATGAAATCAGACAACAAAATAAATGCATCCAAGTTGGAAACAAACAAGCAAAAATGGGTTTATTCTCAGAAGATATTCTGGTCAATGTAGATAATCAGTCTGAATCTTATTAAAAGCTACACGAACTAGTAATTAATGTTAGCAAGATTGCATGATAGAAGATGAATATACAAAAATCAATCACATCCCAATATCATGACAACAAATAACCATAGTTTGAAAAACAATTTTTAAAGACTATGATATATGCTCTTGAATGTTAACTTGATTGGGTTGAGAAATACCTAAGAGATGAGTATAAAGTGCACCTCTGGATGAATCTGTAAGGGCATTTTCAGGGAGAATGAGAATATGAAGGCTGTGAACTAATGAGTGGATTAATCCATTGATGGACTGATAATATGATGGCATTAGTGGAAGGTGTGTTACTTGGGGAAGTGTGTCCTTGGGGACTATTTCCCTGGCCCCTTCCTATTTGCTCGAGTCTGCTGCTTGTTTGTTAGGATGTGAACTGTTCTGTTCTGCAATGGTGAACTGAAACCTCTGCTACCATGGGAAAATGTAACCTTCTTCCCTTCAGTTCTTTCTGTTATATGTATTTGGTCACAGTGATCAGGAAAGTAACTGATGCAGACAATCAGTACTAAGTGAGATCACTGCTGTGACTGAATCTGACCATGTAGTTCAACAGATCTGTGAGAGGAATTTGGAAGTATCTGGAGATGTGACCTACAAGAGCCCTTGAATGCTACAGCAGAGCTGTGATCCTGCAGAGACTACAGAAGACCATACCACCAACAGGAATGCAGACATCCAAATTCAGGCTCATGAGGTTTGGAGGGGGAGGGTGAACTAGAGGCCATGCATGTTATACTCAGACAAAGAATGTCTACATTTTGTCTGTATCTCCAGGATTTAAGCAAGACTGGGTGAGTATAAAGGTGAAAGGACAACATGGAATTTAGGCTGTAGCATGGCTATTTTTGGCCAGAATTTGGCCAAAAAAAAGAACATAAGGATTTGAAAAAATGGTCAATCAGGGTCAAAGTACTGAGAAGCTCAGCACTGAAACATCTCTATCACACCCTCCAAGGCTCAGGAACTACTACAGAAGAGGTGGCAGAAAGAATGTAAGAGCCAAAGGAAGGAGAGGGCTGCTTACAATGCTGTCTTCCAGGCACAAAGTGACCTTGATATTCATGACCTCAGTGGCTGACACTACCTACACAAGACCTGCACAATAGGAGGGGAAGAAATGATGACATCAAAATAGAAGAGCGTCTAGTTGGAAAGAAGGGATTCAGTGGAGGGGAGATTTGGGTGGAGAAAAGGGGAGTGGTGAGAGATTACAATCATGGTATGTTATAGTCAGTCTCCCACACGCAGCTGGGATGAATCTCCAAACCAGGCACAGTTATTGGAAGAAAGAATTTATTGAAGCTACAGATCCAGAGGAAGTTCCATAATAGTGAAAGAGGCTGGCCCCCTTTCACAGGTCTAAACAGTGAAAGAAAAACCATCACCAACATCATATACACACCAACAAAACAGGCAGGAGGAAAAGAAAATTTCTCCCTTTATATAGCCTTAGGGTAGGGTCTTGCAACCCTTCCCCAGACTTGTTGAAGTTCTGAATCTATGAAATTTCCTTCCTATACTGCCCTCCAAGGAAGGATGTTTGTTTCTAGCTTTCCTGAGCTTCCTTACATCCTGCTCCCTACAGAGAGACTGCCTTCCTATGAACATCCTCAGAGACCCACCCAAGATTACTAAAAAGGTCAAATTGACAAGGAAACTTAACCATCACAGCATATGTCTATATTTATGAAAGTTGTCAATAAAAAATACAAAGTTAAAAAATTTCCAGTTAGGCCAAAAAAGGATCAAGTTGAACAAAGGTCAGTGCCATCAAAAGGAATATCAGTATTTTCCACTGGGACAGTAAGAATCATACCTCGAGGGCACCTCAGGAATTGTCCAGATCCCCAACTCAACTCCCTGAAGGTTCCAAAGGGCAAAATTATAAACTCATTTCATAGACTTTCTCTTGATCAGAGATCCTCCCAGATGCCCCAGTTTCTCCTATAAAAGTATTTTCCTGAGTTCAGCCACTTGAGCATTAGGAAGCTAAGGGGGCTGATACTGCTTTGAGTCAGTTTAGAAATGACAGGGCCCCTTCTTTAGTAAACTAGACATAAAATACCATTGGCCTCTGTAAGGGAGAATCTGGGCCATCCTTATCCCTGGCCCCTGGAGGAGTCCTATGAGATAATCACCCCCTTCCAAGAATTCCCTTCCTAGAAGATTAAGATTTCTGGAAAGATTGCCCTTGCCCAGAAAACCTGACCCCAGACACCAGGCATCAGGACTGGACTAACCAGTCCCATAAAAGACACAAATATGGGTCTCTAGGTGGGCTTCTCATTTTTGGAGAAGTCCCTCTTGCCCTCTTCTAGGGCAGGAGCACTGAACTTGTTCCTTCCCTTGGGTTCCCCCACTTAAAAATATTCCTTCTAAAACTCTAAGCTACAATAAAATCTTTCTGAACCTTAATCTCTGGTCTACCGATTTCATTTGTCAAAATTCGTAAGAATCGGGAGGTCACTTACTCTGAGGGCTTTGTGTGACCATCTAGGGCCCTATGTCCTGAGTTATCCCCCACCCAAGAGCTGAGATAAGGTTCTGATGCTCTCAAAGATACCCCAAATTCCCATGGTACATTGAGCTTGTGGCAGACCTTAAAGTCATTCACACTGTGTTGGTTTCATGGGAATGTAGAAAACAAGATTACAATGACACACAGGCTTCTACTGAGATCTGAAAGAAAATATGGGGCTAGGCATTGTGGGGCAAGGTCAGGACCCCTGAAGACAGGCCCTGAGAAAGCAATGTGTGAAGCAGTGAGGGTACAGCTGAAGATGCAATGAAGATACTGAGATATTGAGATGCCAGAAACATAGACCATGTGTCAAGGTGGGGGAAAAACATGTGAGCTGAAAACTACTGGGCAAGGCTGCCGAAGTCCACTGTCATTCATCACAACAGCCTAGGCACCAGATGCTGTACATGCAGATACAGGATTCAATGTTTGCCCTGAAAAGTTTTAGTCTTGCTTTGGTCCAATCCTTCTTACTATTACTTGCCTCCCTTTTGGATGGGAATGTTTACTCTGCACCTTGAGAGTCTATAACCTAATCTTGTTTTTTTATTAAACTTTTTATTTACAAGTCCCATGAATACAAGCAATATACCATGACTGTAATCTCCTCACAGCACCCTCTTTTTCCTCCACCCAAATACCCCTCCAGTGAATCCCTTCTTTCCAAATAGTCTCGCTTCTATTTGATATAATCAGAGTTTTATTTTTCTTCCTATTATATGGGTCTTGTGTAGGTAGCATCAGCCACTGTGAAGTCATGAATATCAAGGCTACTTTGTGTCTGGAAGACAGCATTGTAAACATTCTCCCCCTTCCTTTGGCTCTTATATTCTTTCTGACACTTCTTCCACAATGGTCCCCGAGCCTTGAAGGGTGTGATAGAGATGTCTCAGTGCTGAATATTCCACTTACCCTTTATTTTTTTTGTTTTTTTTTTCAATGTAGGGTCTCACTCTATCCCAAGCTGATCTAGAACTCAACCTATAGACCCAGGCTGGCCTTGAATTCACAGCAATCCTCCTACCACTGTTTCCTGAGTGCTGGAATTAATGGTGTGTGCCATGATGCCTGGCTGATTTTGAGTTGTATACAGGCTCATAGCTAAGTCTAAGAGGTGAATTAAACCTTGGGCTTTTGAATAATACTGGAACATTTAAAAATATTTTTTATTTATTTGAGAGACAGTAAGAGAGAGAGAGAGAGAGAGAGAGAGAGAGAGAGAGAGAGAGAGAGAGAGAGAATGGGTGCATCAGAGCCTCCTGCCACTGTAAACAAACTCCAGAGACATGTGCCACTTAGCCACTTTGTGCATCTGGTTTTACATGGGTACAGGGGAATGGAACCCTGGCTGTCAGGCTTTACAAGAAAGTGCCTTTAACCACTAAGCAACATCTCCAGCCCCCAATATTGGAACTTTTAAGACTTATGGGAACATAAGGCAATCCACTGGAAGTATTTGCCATTATGAGAAGAACATGAGACTTTTGGGTCCAGGATTAAATGTTTAAGAAATATTTCTAGGTGTCAAGTTGACAAACGTAGGACTTGGTTTTTTTTTTTTTTCAGTTTAATTTGGCAAAGATATACCTAAGAGATAAGTAAAACACATCTCTCAGTATATCTATGATGGCATTCCCAAAGACAACTATATCATGAACAGATCAATTTCTTGATGGGTTCATAACACCATGGCATTTTTGGAAAGTGGAAAAAGGTAGGAGGTGGATCCTAATTGGAGTACATAGGTCGCTGGGGCATGTCTTTGGGAATATATCATGCCTTGAGTAACTCCAGTATGTTCCATTCTGCTTTCTGTCTGCCATGATGTGAGCTTCTCGGCTCAGCATGCCCTCCCCACCATGAAGGACTGGCACCTCTGAAGCCATGGGCCAGAACAACTCCTTTATCCCTTCAGTTGTTTGGGTCCAGTATTTTGGTCACAATGATGAAAAAAGAAACTAACACAGACACATATATAATATCACCAAACTACATGAAAGATTTAAGAATCAATCTAATAAGAGATATGCAATACTTATATATCTAAACCATGAAAAACAATGGTGAGGAAAATCAAGATAAGCTATATAAATAAGAACCATGTTCACAGGCCATGAGTTGAATACTATTATGATATCAAGTCTCCAAATTAGTCTACAGAAGGAACACAATTTCAATCAAAATTCTAGCAGACTTTTCTATAAGAACCAACAGGTTGATTCTAAAGTTCTTAGGAAATGAAACGCCTAGGCCTTAAGAAAAATAAAAAAAATGAAGCTGGATTAATAAGCCTACCTGATTTTAAGACTTATTGCAGGGTACAGTAATCAAAACTATGTGATCTGGTGTAAAAATAAATCAATAGACAAATGAGATGGAATGAAGAGTCCAAAAATAGACTCACACACGTATCAGCAACCAACTCTGACAAAGGAGCAAAAGCAGTTGAGTACAAAACACAGTCTTTTCAACAAAAGGTGCTGACGCGTGTAAAAAATGAGAGAAAAAAAAACAGAAAGCCAGTCCATACACCACACACCATATAGAGAAATTAACTCAAAATGGACTATAGAATAGATGTAAAAACAAAACGAAAATTTCTAGAAGAAAACCTTCCTGACCTTGGGTTAGGCAAAGATTTTCTAGACTGGACAATGAAACACAGTCATAAACAAAAAAAAATGATGTTATACTATATCAGATAAATTTTTGAAATTATTTTTAAATAAAGAAAAGATGAACCACTCACTGATTTGAGGAAAAAATGCTTTTAACATGAATTTGACTAAAGGAACACAGAAAGAAAAGAAACCCATCTGACTTCCATGAGCCTAAGATGCCAGGAGACACTGCACCAAACAAAGTAGACAAATGGCAAGTAAGTACATGGAAAGATCCTCAGTGGTATTAGCTAATAAGGAGATGCAAATTAAATCCACAATGAGAGATGGTTACACACCTATGAAATGGCTAAAATTAGTAACCCTGACTGTGTGAAATATTAGGAGCAAAGACACTGGAATGCTCAGGCACTGCTGAGGAATGTGAAATGGTAAAACATCTTGGAAAGCATACATCTTAAGAAGATTTATAGATGAGGGCTCATCCACAGTGACTACAAACTGGAAGCAATTCATATGTCCAGCAATAAGCAATGGATAAACTGTGATGTGCCTATGTAATAAGATATGGCTTAGAAATGAAAACGAATAAACTACAGGTGCACAAAAGACCATGAGTTAATTGCAAAATAATTATACTAAGTGACAGAAGAATAAATACTATACTGTTTCATTCATATAACTGTGGAAATAGAAATAGTCTACAATAGTGGAAAACAAAGCAGTGATTGAAAGGAGTCAGAAGGCAGTGGAAGAGGCAGGATGGACCTCAGGAGGCTAAAGACAACAACCGGAAGTAATAGGATTGACCAAGGTGTGGTTTCACAGTTAGCGCCTGCCACATTTGATACTGGATGTAGGTGCAATTTAACATATGTTAATTATAATTCAATAAAGCTTCTCAAGAGGTATCCTCCAAGAGATAAGAGAGGATGAATTCACCTGTGACCTGAGAAAGAAGTCAGAGGCTGTTGAGATGCCTCAGCTGGTAAGAGCATTTGCTACCTAAGAATAAGGGCCTGATAGGACCTAACTCACCCTGAGTTTGAGTCCCCAGCACCCATGTAAACAGATGGGTGTGACCATATGCACCTGTACCCCCAATCCTGTGGGAAAACAGAGACCACAGAATCACCAGGCCTTGCTGGTCAGCCAGGTTCAGTGAGAGAATCCAAGGAAATATGCAGAGAGCAATAAAGACTTGATGTTCTCTGGCCTCACATGTATATTTGTGCGCGCATGCGCACACATGCACACACACACACATACTTTTTTTAAAAAAAAAGGATGGAATTTTAAAAAAATACAATGTTGCAGAACCAAAATTCAAATGTTAAATATAACTTAAATACATAATTAAAACCATGACAGGAAAGGTATGATAGTTGAAACAGTAAGATGATGGACTCTTCTGCTATAACCATAATCCAATCAGAAGGATATATACAAAAAAGTATGAAAATTTTAGAGTATAAGAAACTATAATATCTGAATAATAGGAGTTCAAGAAAGTTATAATAGAGAAGCTAAACACGAGAAGATCAGTCATACAACTCTGAAAAATTCCCACCAGAAAGAATGTGAGTATCCAAAGAGCCCACCAGGAATCCTACACAGTGACCAAACCGTTAGAATGGAAATGACCACCATGGAGACTGCTCTGAAAGAAAAGGTTTTTAATAGGAAGAAGGGGAACCCCGAGCTCCAGGCTAGCTCCCAAGATGGGAGAAGCCCAAAACTCAGACCAAGATCTCGCTTTTAAGGTGGATGTTTAGCTTGGGGGAAGGGAACCAGGTGGCCAGTATTTTTCAGCATCAGGAAGGGCAGTGCCTCCTGCCAGACAGAGACAAAGCAGGTGGGGGGTGTTATCTCCTGTTCTGGAGGTCTCTGTGAAACTTCTCCTAAGGCCACTGGGGGAGGGAACCAAGGTGTTGCCTGAATCTGGACCTAACACAAACGCAGTGCTACCTCATGACAAATCCCTGTGAAAATTCAGAACTGGATTTCAAAGAAGTGATTCTAAAATCATAAAAAAAAGTTTTATATCCAAGGGCCAGGAATCATAATAGCTTAAGACTCCCTTGTAGGAAACAGCGAATTCTAGAAGCAATGGATCACTTCCAAAACCTCCAGGAAAATCATTTACAGCCTAGAATTCCATACTAAGGTAAACCATACATTAAGTGGGACTACAAAATAAAAACTTTATAGCAATGCAAATCTCAGATGAATAGCTCTCCTCTCTCTCAAGGATCCGCTAGAGAATTTCACCATCACCATAGAAAATAAAGAAAAAGAGGGCATGGAGCCTGGGTCAGAAAAGGCAGATAATCCCAAGCTAACAGGAAAGGCCTCCCCAGTGTCACATATGCACTAGACTTTGGGAAAGTCAGCCCAGATTGAAGAAGGTTGGTTGAAGGCTTTGCCATCACACCCACTCTCCAGAATAAACAGATAGGCAAAGGTAATCACCAAAGCCATCATTTCTGTGACATATAGAGTGACAACAGTGTATGGAGGAGACTGAATGACCAGAACATGAAGTACCATCAATAACAACACTGAGTTCTCCTCAATTGAACACCTTGGAAATAAGAGTGCACTTTATAATAGAAGGCGTGTCATGGTCTAATTGGTGGAACATTCTCTACTGTCTTAGTAAAGCCACTTCTCATTCATGGTATTTTAGATTCAGTAAATATGGTATGTCCCTGACATGAGAAGACACGCTCAAGTTCGGAGCTCCTTCTACTCAGCATCTTGGCAGGAGCCTTCTGAAGTCCATGCAGTACAGAGAAAAGCACTGACTTCCCAAGAAGAAAAGGCTCCCGTAGGCACAACGCTTGAGTAGCAGATCACCTATGGAAGGCTGCTCACAAGCTAGCTGTCATTTCTGGGTTCATAGCTGAGGGAAACTACTGTCCTTTGATACCATTCTCCTTTTGAATTTTGTGCCATGAGCATGCTTTAACTATCAAGAAATAAATAAAATTTTAAACGTCTCAAAAAAAACTAACATTAAAACATTTAGAAGCTGAAGATGCCTGGACGGCCACACAGGGTTACAAAGACTTCTTTTGTTCTATTTGTTCTCAAAAACATCCTGAAGTAGACTTTCTTGAAGTCTGCACTCTCTCTTTGCCTTGGTTATAGACGCCCACAAACAGGTTGGGTGGAAATGCTGAGGAACAACACACACACACACACACACACACACACTTTTGAACTATGTTCCCTGCCCCTACTGTTGCCTAGAAAGAGACTGACTCAGAGACATACACAGAAAGGGTACGGGTAGTAGCAACAAGACTATATTTCTGATAATCTCCTTCCCACAATCACTTCTACCACAAGACTTTGTGTACCTGGTGTCTCTTTTGGAAAGGGGTCAAGGGGATGCAGTGGGAGAATGGTGGGGTTCAAGGGAGACTGAGGATGTTAGATCCATGAAATCACTGGTCTAAGAAAAGGTTCTTAATATCATTCCAGCATCTCGGTTGCACGTACTTCAAGATGTCATGAGCACTTGGAAGGGTTCTGGGTCTGGCTTGAAGTGGTCAGGGGTATGAGACAGGGAAGTGTTCTCTGTATCTACCAGAAACCTTCTGAGCAGTATCCCAGGGAAGCCATTCGCCATCTCTGCTAGAAGCATCCTGAGCAGTATCATAATTCCCTCTGGGTTATGCGATAGCTTTGCCCTGTTTCCACATTCCACAGATGCTGGGGATTCTGGGCATTCTCTAAGGCTCCCTGAATGGGGCTTACAGGAGCCTCCTTGAAGGCATGTGTGTCCTCTCTTTATATCAGTAGGAAATGACACTTGCGAAACTCCTGTCGTCTGGAGACATTGCCATGATGCCAATGTGGAGAAATGCCCATCTGTGCAAGAGGAAATGAGCGGCTCAGAGGCATCTTCCCCAGGGCTTTGTCAGTCATCTCAAGGAGAGGATTGCCACCACAAAGGCAACTGCCCTCAGGTGCTCTGAAGACAAAGCAGTGTGTCTGTGCAGTGGTCAAGAATCCTAGAAACTCCTCTTGGAGCACACACAAGGATGACCTACGACCAGGAACTTTCTGCCCAAGGCCCTTCCCCTGCTCTCACCTCCACTCAGAAGCCAGGCTTAAGCCTCCAAAATATAAATCTGACTTGTCTAACACTCCCTGATTGCCCTAGAGAATGAAGCCTTCCCTGAAGATAAGAATATCTCCCAAGATCATACCTCTGGCTTTGCTAACTAATTCTTGCCTGGAATAAAGGTAGCAAATAACAAAACATTTTCCCAAAAAGTTAGTTAACAAACTTAAAAAAAATCCAAACCTCTACATTTCATTTAGATACCTAGGAGGGCACTTCAGAGCAGCTAATCTTCTGGCAGACCGTATGAGGAGACCCCATCTGCCAAAGATCAGTATTTTAGTGGTGTGACTTTAAGACTGTGCTGGCCCAATGTGTGAGTGTGGATAGGGTTGGAATGGTCCAAGTTAGAACCATGATAGCCAGGATACATGGAATAGAACTTAGGATCATTATAACCTCTATGTCTGTCTCACCATGCTGCTGAGGTGTGTATTATGTGGGCATAGGGTTGTGATACTTAAGATATGGGATATGAAGGAAAGAGTGCTTAAAATAGAGGTATTGAAGGTCAGAGGTCTGAAAGCAGACATACTGTACATCTAGGGGGCATCAAGGCAGAAATCAACTGGACAGAAACTCAGAAAAGTGAAGCAGGTGTGAGTTTGTGGATGTCAAGAGGAAACCCTTCTATGGAATTGGACCATATGACAATTAAAGGCACAGGACATGGGCTCATCTTTCAACAGGGTTCATTGTTTAAGCATTAACTATCAGAGACACCGGAGTGTAACCAGAGGTACACGTGTACTCATTAGAGTTTAGGGATGTATTCCAGGAAATAGAGGTGCATAATGTATCACTGTCACACGTGTTCCCTTAAGAGCTGGTTCCCAATTTTGTTCCCTGCTGTTATTATTTCTTCAATTTAAATCTGGGAAGTCATGGTGGACCTGCCAGCACAGTATGGTCCCAGTACTACTCCTGGTCCTCAGGCCTCTTAGACTGAAATGAGACTTCTGATAGCCCTCCATGCAAAGACTTCCCAGCAGTCTTGGAGCTTCCTTGGCTTCCTGCACCAGTCCAAACTTCCCTTGGATCAAGTCAAATCTCCAGAAAACTGGCACTTGTCACCCAACTCAAACCCCTTTCCTGATACTTGAGTCTCCCGGTCATGCCACCTGCTTACTTCTCTCTACCATCCAGAAGAACTGGGAATAGAGCTGGATGTGGTGGCATACACCTGTAATTCCAGCACTTGGAAGCTAAGACAGGAGGATTATGAATTCAAGGCCAGCCTGGAATCCATAGTTGTTCCAAGTCAATCTGAGCAGCATAGCCAGACCTTATCTCAATTTTTAAAAAAGAAAATGTATTAGTAACTTTTCTTGAAGTGAAAAAACACCTGATAAAAGCAACTAAAGGAAGAGCTTGTTTTAGCTCAAGTTTTGGGTGGGAGATAAGAGTCCAACATGGAGGGGAAAGCAGCGAGGGGTGGCTCAATGGAGTATGCAGCTGGGATGTCGAACCTCCTCATATCTTGACAGAACAAGATGCAGAGAACAGACAGGAAGTGCAGCCAGCTATAAAACCTCAAGACCCACCCCCAGTGATACCCACTTTCCTCCAGCAACTGTTCACCTCCTAAAAGTTCTACAACCTTCCAAAATAGCACTACCAGCAGTGAACAAATGTTCAAAAGCACAAGCCTGTGGGGGACATTCACATTCTAATCACAATAGCAAACAAATGAAAATACCAGGAAATAATGGTGAAGTAGACAACAGATAGACCAAGATGAACCACAAAGAAAACAGGTGGTACATAAACTACCGTACTTCCTATTAAACCTACTCATCATATGCAAGGCATCCGTGTGTAATTATAAAAGATATATCTGAAGAAAAAT
Source organism: Zapus hudsonius (assembly GCA_004024765.1). Lineage (NCBI taxonomy): Eukaryota > Metazoa > Chordata > Mammalia > Rodentia > Dipodidae > Zapus > Zapus hudsonius. Next base: position 113,346 of record PVHP010000341.1, on the reverse strand, counting down.
ACAAAGAATTGTCTGAAGTATAATCTGAGTCCTGTCCTTAGAGTTTATCAGGTTTCCCATGTATGCATCGGTTTCCCTATCTGTAAAACAGCATAATCAATGGCTGCCTCACACATTGTCAGGAATAAATGAATGATCATATAAAGCATGCAGCTTTATGCCTGGAGAGGGATAAGCTTAATATTTTAAGATCTGGTGACCTGGCTGAAGAGAAAGAAAGGAATTATCAGAGGCAGCATAAAACCCCAAAGGTTTGTCCCAGGCCCAAACTAAAACTCAGAGGATGTATACTAGATGAGCAGTGGGAATATCTGCACATCAATTTTCTCAGGAATTTCATTTAAAAAAATCACTGGACTCTTTGCTGCAAGCTCTAAGCCCTATCCCTGCTACAGACCACCTTTGCATTTACAGTGTCTCCAAAAGAACCCTGACCAGTCTAGAGCTTTCAGATAAGGCACTGTCCCTCACCAGGCTCCCACACAGCCTGTTCATGCCAAAGCAAGTGAGAGGAAAGTTAAATTTTGCAATCATGGGGATCAGAGCCCGCACTTCCCTTGGTGGTCCATGGCCACTCCACACAGCACATACAACAACCTTGCCCTGAGTAAGCTGCCCCTCAGTACATAGGCCAATGACCTTAATACTGTGCAAACCACAGCTGTCACCACTAGCCACATGCCTGGGCACAGCGTGTGCAAACTTCCATCTTGTGGGGCATCAAATTGTTAGTTCCTAAATGTAACTGCAAACGGCAGCATGTCCTCACCATCAATACATTTATAATTCACACCATTTCAGAACACTTTCAGCAGCATCTCCTCATTTGTCTATTCTCACTTCTAGACAAAACACGACCTGGAGCCATCACCCACAGAATGCTAATACAAAAAACCCCTCGCCTGGGATTAGCTTGCCACCTCCTCCAACACATAGCATTCCTTCCACAAAACTATTTTTAAGTTACGAATTTTCAATTTACTAAGTCCTTGTTATGTGCCATACACCAGCAAGCAACAGAGGAACAAAGCTGACTCCTCAGGATGTGATCTAGGAAGTCACAGCCAATAGACTTGATATTTTGAACTTGTCTTTGTGGGGGTGGGACAGGGAAGGCAAGACAGAACTGTGGCTGAACACTGGGGTCTTAGATTCAGACTTCTTGGGTTCAGAAAGCAACATTGGGCCAGAAACAGAAATGAGCACAGATCCAATGCCACAATCTTGATGGAAAACACAATGCTAAGTGAAAGCAGGCAGTCATAAGTCTGCTCACCAAAGGTGCAGCACAGGAAAATCTAGAGACAGCAAGTATATTGCCTAGGGCTGGGGATGAGGTAGGAGGGAACTGGAGAAATAGGGAGGTGGTTGCTAGAGTTTTAGGATTTCTTCATGAAGGAATAAAAATGTTCTAAAATTGACCATGTGATAGTTGTACACATTGAAAAATATATTACCCACCATTGACGGCCTACAGAGATGGTTCAGTGGGTAAAACTTGCACACAAATCTGAGGACCTGAGTTCTCCCCAGCACTGCATAAAAGTCAGGCATTATAGTATGCACCTATAATCCCAGTGCTTGGGAGGGGAGACAGGAGAGTCCTTAGGGATTGTTGGATAGCTAGTTTAGCCAAATTGTAGAGCTCTGACTTCAGCCAGAGACCCAGTCTTTAAAAAATAAGAAAGAGTAACTGTAGAAGACATCTAGTGTTGACCTCTTGCCTCCACACATATGTATATATAAATGCGCACATACACAAAAAAAAAAACCAGGAACATGTATTACACATCACACAGAGACATGAAAAACCACTAATTCATATACTTCAAGTGCATAAATTATAAGTATATGAATTATAAATCAATAAAGCTGTTGAACAAACTATTCAAATTCTCCAAGACCATTCCCTCAGCTATAGAATAGAGAACACAATGGTGGAAATTTTTTAATTATTGTAAAAATCTAGAGGAATAACTTTACAAAAAGTGCAGGCAGTTTTGAGTACTACCATTATCACTTATAAAAGACTGGCAGATTATTCACATTAGCCAAAACTTATAATCTACCCAACTAACTATCAGTGGGTGAATATTCAAATTAAAATGTGGTTTAAGCATATAATAAAGGTTACTCAGCCTTCACTATATCAAGAAAGGAATCCCTGACACATGCTATGGTACAAATGAATCTTGAGGACATAATGATTGAAATAACTCATTCTCATTCTCTCTCTCTCTCTCTCTCTCTCTCTCTCTCTCTCTCTGTGTGTGTGTGTGTGTGTGTGTGTGTGTCTGTCTGTCTGTCTGTCTGTCTGTCTCTGTCTCTGTCTCTGTCTCATATAAATACACTTACATGAAGTCCTTGGAGTAGACAAATTCATAGACAGAGACTAGAATGATGGCTGCCAAAGGCTGAGTGAGGGAAATGGGGAATCCATGTTTAGTGAAGACAGTCTCAGTTTTACATGATGAACAGAACAATGTGAACAGGCTGCAGTGACGAATAAATACTTCATTCTGCTGAGCTGTGTACTTCAAAAATAATCAAGATATCAACAGCATAAGAATTTGTCACAATTAAAAACAGAAAAGATTATAGGGATCTGATCTAAGAACTGAAGAAAGACACATGGTGGCAAAGAGGAAATTTGGAGACACCAGGAGCCACAGACTCAGCAGAACTGGTCAGCCAGCTCATCACAGCACCCAGCAAAAGAGCTCTGAGTGTCAAAAAGAGCCCTGGCACCACCTTTTGGAGTGTGCTGCTGCCCTCACCCACACCCTGCCAGCCACACGGCCACCCACTCCAGCCTGGAACGAGAAGACGACTCAGAGCTCAGGGGGTGGAAAGGTGGGAGGGAGCACCATGAGTCACTGAGCCTCACAGCTCTGCCTTCTGACACCTAGGAGGGCCCCACTTCCACCCTGCCCCACACCTGTATACTCAGTCCACACAATTGCTATAAAGAAAGATCTGGGATCTCCAGATGAGCAGCCCAGCCAGTCAGTGGCCCAGCTGATCCATGTTGACAACACAGCTCCCTTATTTGTTGGCTTTCCATATGGTTGTGTGTTGGGTGATGGGTATAGAAGGTGTTTGAGAAGAAAGTATCGTTGGCCCAAGAGCTGCTCAGAAAAACTAAAAAACAGAGGAGGGTTGAGGATGTAGCTTATGTGGTAAAGCAATTGCCTAGGATGCAAGAAGCCCTGGGTTCTATCCCAGAACTGCATTAACTGGGTATGGTGATAGAAGCCTGCAATCCCAGCACTGGAGAGACAGAGGTAGGAGGATCAGAAGTTCAATGTCATCCTCAACTACTTAATAAGTTTGAGACTAGCCTGGGCTACATGAGATCCTATCTGGAAAACACACAAAAGAAAAGACAGGCTAAATTAAGCAGGACTGATAGTCCCCAAGTCAAGATGCTCAACCTCCCTTATGGACAACCTAGGTGTGGCCCTGGAGGGAACCTGTCTAGGAGATGGAGCAGTACAGACAGCACCATGGCACTTGACTTCCTACACAACCCCATCTCATGACCCACCTCTGCCTTTCAATTATGCAGTGCTGGAGGGTGGGAAGGGCTTATAGAAACAGCCAGAAGAACTGAGAGACACACAGAAGAAGCACCTGGAAGGTGTTGTCCATAAGTAGCACTAGGCCCACTTCACTCCCCTATCACAGTTCTACAGTACAGAAAATTCTATCCTAAAAAGTCTAGGCTATTATTTTTAATATTGTTTTACAACTACTAATCAATGCAAAAAGGCATAAAAAGATAATGAGTAATCTCTATGAAAGAATCTAAGAAATATTACTTGCCAACTTAATCATAAACTTTCATAGCCCCAGAGAATAAAAGTGAAAAGATTTAGAAGAAAGAAGAACATTCAAAAATCTGTCTAGTTGCCGAATAAAGATCTAATCAGCAATAATCAGTTAGAAAATATAGTAGGAAATTTATTTTTAGGGAGGCAACAAAAATATAAAATGCCTAGAAATAAATTTACTAAGATGTGCAGGATTAAATCAAGAAATGCACAAAACGGTGATACATTTAAAAAGTTAATCCAAATGGAAACACTTCTATATTTGTGGGTGGGAAGTTTCAATACTATAAACATGTTAATTTTCTCAAAATGAATTTTAAACTTCAAGCAATTTTATCAAAATACCATCTGGATTTTTTAAATTTGACAAATTTATTTTAAGTAAATAAGAAGCAGAAATATCCCAGTAAATTTTCAAACAATAAAAAATGAGTTCAGAAGTTGTTCTATCATTTATTATAATTCTACAAAAAAGTGGTTGGTACTGTAAGCATAGACAAAAATACAACTGTATAAAAAGCACAGAAACACACACATATATCATGAGATATATATATATATATATATATATATATATATATATATATATATATGTATATTATGTATGTGTGTATATGTTAGAATTTTATATGTAATAAAATGTCACCTTAGATTCTAGATTGTTTAGATAGCTTGTTCAAGAAAAATTTGAATCCAGTTTAATTCTAGAATCAAATGTAAAGATCAATAAATTCACACAGATCCAATCAAAGGATACAAGTGGTCTTTCAAAACTTATAGAAAAATCCAAAAGCTTTTATTGGATATTTAAAAGTTCTAAATATCAAAATAACATCTAGATTTGAAAGAAATGAGAAAAATATTTGCAACATAAATAAAAAAGTGGTTTTGAATTCTGAAATGAATCTTATTATTTAGTCAGAAACAGATGAACACACTAATGGAAAGGTCAGGGAAATTAAGTGCAGGGAGAATAAAATACTACATGACCAATCAATAAATAAAAGATATGTTGTTTCACCAGAACTAAAACATGAATGGACACTTTTCACAAAACCTGCACGAATAAAGATAGTGACAAGAGCTGGCTAATGTTCAGGTAATGGGTGTGCTCATCTGGACTCCAGTATCACATTCCTGAAGGGTAATTCTGCAAAGCCCAGGAAAACCTTGGCAACAGTCACATCTCTGATCAGGATTTCCACCCTCAAAACAGCCTGAGGGAATAATGAGAACTCCCTCCATATAAGGTTTCAATGTCACCATGTGCTATGTGCACTTACTTTTTAAATTTTGGTGTATGTATGATGTGTGTGTATGTGTTCATGAGTATGAATCCAAGCATGCATATGGAGGTCAGAAGACACTCTGGGGTGTTGGTCTTCACCTTCCACCTCTATTAAGGCAGAGTCACTGTTTACCACTAGGTTCACCAGGCTAGCTGATATGTGAGCTTCTGAGACTCTCCTGTCTTCACCTCTCACTTTGCCATAGGTGACCTGAGATTACAGAAACCAGCCACAGCTTCAGACCTTCACATGGGACCTGAGGATCTGAACTCGGTACTCAATATGCATGGCAAGCACCATATCTACCGAGCCATCTTGCCAGCCCATGCAATTCTTATTTGGCAGGGTTTTACTCTTCAAATGGATTGTGTTGTTTAACACTTATAGATAAGATATGGATCCTGATATCTTCATTTTTTACAAGTGAAAAAGCTGAGCTGTAGAAAGATCAGGAAAATCATCCAAGGTCACATAAATAGCATGTAGTGGAGCCAGGAGAGGGACTGCAAGCTCAAATCACAAAGCATTCATTTGGAGTTATGTACCCATTTCTGGTATCCATTCACTTGTAGTAGATATTAACTTCATGGTAGAAAAACACAAGCAGTCTAATGGCCTTGCTAGAGCCTTAACTACAAAGAGGTCACTGAGGAAACATAAACACCAACCGCCAGAGCTTGGAAGGGCTAGGGAGATGGCTCAGTCAGTAAAGCGTCTGCCATGCAAGCACAGATTGGAGTTCAGATCCCCAGTAACCACATAAAAGCCAGGCATGAAAGCATGAACCTGTAATCCCAGGGCTTGGAAGGCAGAGACAGGAGGATTTCTCAGGGCTTGCTGGCTAGTCAGTATATTGGTGAGCTCCAGGTTCAGTGAAAGATCTTGTCTCAACCTCTGGCTGCCACATGCACACTGATGCACAATATGTACTCACACACATAAACACATATACAACACACATACACATGCAAAAAAACCTTTTGCATTTTATGTGACACAATTAGATGGATTAATGCATGACTGGATGGTTAATAGAATGGATGTGTAGATAGAAAGGTGATTGATTGGGTGGGTAGATGGATGGATGGATAGTTGTATGGATGAATCATTGGATAGATAATTGGAGTGAAGGAGAGAGAGAAAGAAAGGATCTTGGAGTTATGTCCTCCTTTTGGTTTACACTCACATGTAGTAGATATTAATTAACTTCATGATAGGAAAACTATCAGATGTTAATTTAAACCTTCCATAAAACAAGCAGGACACAAACAAAAGCCTAACTCTTCAGCCCCCAGAAGTACATGGGGACACAGACACTGTAAGTTCATCCTTGAACCACACAATGTTGTCTTCACAGGGACTTAAAAATCTCTACTTCATAAAATGGGGTCCAAGATAAGTCAGAAAGTATGAGAATTCTCAAGGAATCACACACACAAAAACCCAGTAACTGCTGGCATGAGACACTTTCTGCAACAGGAGGCAGCACCCAGCGTGCCAGTACTGGAGGGCGTAGGATGTACACACTCCAGAGTGTAATTCAAGTAACAGCATATTACTTTGAGGCACAGTCTCATGATATAGTACGTATTGACCTCAAACTTACAATCCTGCTTCAGCCTCCTGAATGCTAAAATTACAAGCATGCACCACCACACCCAGCTTTTTAATTCTTTTCTTTTCTTTTTAATTTTTTTCAAACTGATTAAGAATAAAGTTAACTAACTGCCAAGTGAATGCCACGCCCTGGTGGCCAGAAGCAGCAGTGCTGATAAGGCACCTCAGGAGAGGCCTGGCACTTCGTAAAATGTCAGAAAATTGCAATTACTGGTTGCTCTGGTGGTCGTGGTGGGGTAGACTTATTCTATCCCTAGGTCTCTGTTGTAGCTCCAAAAGAGAACAAACAGCCCAACTGCCATTCGAGTGTGTCCCAGAACCCATTGACTCATTTATTCTGTCACTTAATCCCAGGGAGTTAGGTATTACTGTCCCCACTTGAAAAACGAAGAAGCCGAGACACAGAAAAGTTAGAGCAACATGTTAAAACCACAAAGGAGCAGAGATAATCTGACAGAACCCGGTAATTCCAAGGCAGAGAGGCAGAAAGGAGGGGGCTGGGCAATGGACTCTTGGCATACAGGGCAAGCACAGGTGTCGGGTGGACCTTGAGCTCATGCCTCCCCTTCCAGCGTTGACTTCCCACCTCCCTAATTTCTGGGTATTCCAAAAGTAAGCAAGTCTCTGTAAAGTTACTAGGGATTTCTTTTTCCTTTCATGTGTTAAGTCCTTTTATCATCAACTTTACACTGAATATCATGAAGATGCATCCTGCAAAAAGCCCTACTTTCAAATCCTGACCTCAGAAATCAATAAGGTGGTGGCCAAAACGGAAAGAAGCAGTTCCCATTACATATAGAGGTCAATTCAGCCAAGAGGCAGTCTGGACCTAAGAGCTCTGGCAGGCTGTCTTCCTGGGTGACAGGTTGACAGGGTAGCATGGCCTTAGCTTTATCTCTGTGACAGGTGGCAGCATGCTTCCTCCTGATCACACAGGGCTGGACCACCATACTTGGTCCTCCTGCTGTGAGAACTACCAACACCCCCCTTTCAGGAGATCTCTGCAAACCAGCAGCCCATGCCACAAATGTGCCAAATTAAATCCCTGACACAGGTGACAAAACCCCCATACTGGAATCTCCCTGTCCCAGCTAACAAACACTCTCATTTGTGCAAGCAGCCGCAAAAAGCAGGTATACAAGCACACTGCCTGTTAAGCACAGCATTTGAGAATCTCAGAGCTACTATGTGATGCCTGGGAGGAGAGGAAGGCAGGCAAGATTCTCTGATTCCAACTCCATGATCTAGAAATAACATCAGATGGAGTCCCTGTGTTAACTGGGCATCTGGCAATGGCCTCTTCTCAACAGCAGCCAATGAAATTTCAACCTGAAAGCCATCACAAAACAGGATGTAGAAATCCAACGTGCCCACTAACTAAATGTGTGTGGCCTTGGGAAAGCCACCTAATCTCTCTGTGCTTGAGTTCCTAGTTGGCAAAGAGAGAATAACAGAACCTCCACCCCTCAAAGAGATAGTAGGAGGGTTACATGACATAGTAACCATAAAATGATGTCTGAATACAGTAGATACTCAGTAAATGCCAGCCATTACTATCACTACAACAATCTACATCAAGTTATGAGTAACAGAGACAGGGCAAGCCATCAACCTATAACAATCAGTCAGCCTGAGTTTGGCTTTCAGGAGCCAAACATGGTAGAAACATCACTCTGAAGCATGTGGAGAAAGGTCTCTACATGGACTTGCTCACTCGTTACCTCAGAGAAGGTAGAAGGGGCACCAACAATACACAAGTCTACACAAAACATGTAGCACCACATGTGGTTATTAACCTACTGTAAGGATGGGCAAGCCTGCATCAAATAGGGTAAAGCCCTCCCCTGTATCTGTGCCATGCATACAGATCCTCGGAAATTGAAGAGAGGAGTGTAATGGAAAAGAACCACACAGGACTGTTCCCAAGTCCTTCCTTCAAAGCATCAACCCAGCAGGAACAAGTTCAGAGTGCTGGCAGCACCCATGTGACAATGTGGTCACCTATGTCATTTATAAATTATGAAGCCTAAAACCCCATTCTCTCCAACTAATCACTAATGGGGGTGTAATAAACAGACACAGAATTGAAGCCCCTCACCCCCCAAACCTGGGAAGAGATGACCTTATAACTCCAGGTGCTATGGGTTCACCAGTGACTGGAGCTACAGAAGAAAAATGGTGTCCTTCCTCAGGTTTGACACATTCCTCTGGGCCAGCAGGGACATGTTTATCCCTTCTCACAGCTAGATTCTATATGTGCTGATTCTAAGCAGTTTTCATTGCATCCTTTAAAGGATTCTGGAATGTTCTGGCTGTTCTGAATCAGCATTAAAGACAGACAAAGGAACCCCCAAGGATTTAGGACACTGGAAGCCAGTGCCCAACATAGACAGAATACATAGCCCAGGCAGCCAGGCAGAATCCTCCCTCACCTCCCCTAACAATAGTATTCACAGGAAAGAACCACACCACATGAGGCAGAGGGCGCCCCCATGAGAATGTGACTGAGAGATGCCTTTGAGGTAGTTCTGACAGAAGGACCCAATGTAGAGACCTCTCACAGATCACTAGGCTTCCAAGACAACCACTACGGTTGGCCACTTCTCATCCTGTGCACAAAGATGAGGTCTTTCCCTGGGTTATTAAGGAACATGATAAGAACTATTTTTGTTAATAATATATTTTAGAATTATGAAGTTTTAGAAAATGCATTATTACCAGTATCCCCTCTACCATTATCTGTCCCCAAAACCACCTCCCCATATCACCAGCTCTACTTTATTTTGTTTTTGCAGTGAACAGGGACTAGTACATGCTAGACAAGTGCTCTAACACTGAGATAAATATACCGCCAAGTCCATCACAACTTTTGATCCTTGGCTTTGAAGTATCCCCTGGTGCTCACAGTCGTAACTTTCAACTCTGTGCTGAGAGCTCTCAGGGATACAGCCAAGGCATGGGATCCACATGAGCCTGCCTAGATAGCAACCAATCCATCAAAGAGGGGGAAATCAGAAAAGGAGCTAATTGTACATTGTCTCTGTATGTGGTTCAGTATTACTGTAAAGAACATTTAAGAAAGAAGAATATAGTCAAAGTGCAAGGCTAAATCTTAAGATATAATGTGAATATAATGGAGATCCAACGGTGCCTAAGTAATACACATACAAAACAGATCAAAAGAAATTAAGCCCAAATGTTAGGAGTAGGGGGCTGGAGAGATGGCTCAGCAGTTAAGGCGCTTGTCTGTAAAGTAGAAGGACCTGAGTTCAACTCCCCAGTACCCATGTAAAGCCAGATGCACAAGGTGGTGCATGAGTTTGGAGTTCGTTTTGCATTAGCTGAAGGCCCTGGTACACCCATTCTCTCTGTCTCTTTCTCTCTCAAATAAATAAATAAATAAATAAGAGTAGAAAATGAGGGACTGGAGAGATGGCTCAGCACGTGAAAGTGCTTCTCACACAAGCATGAGGGCCTGAGACCAACCACCTGAATTTTATACTCCAGAATCCATTTAACCAGTTGGGTATGGATGAGTGATGGAGTGGAAGATATCTGAGTCTCTTCTGGCCTCTGTATGCATGCCCATGGGACACATTTATCTGCACACACCACACATACAAAACGTATACGCACACACATAAACACAAATAGAAAATAGCACTCCACAGTGCCCCAAGCACAGGCATGTAGAGACTAATCATACACTGAGTAGGCAGCCCAGTTTCCACATGAGTACCCACTCAATTCAGTCAAGCAGGCAGACCCTTCCCCACCCATTCATGCTCTGATTCAGGGGATCAGGACTATTTGGCACTGTCCCCACTCCCTAGTCTGTCAACCCACACACAACCACACTGGGGATCAGGCAGTTTTGGCACTGACCCCACACCCCTGCTCACTCACGCACTCACCCTGAGTAGGAACAGCTAGGCTAAGGCCTCCCCAAGTTGGTCCTATGCCCAAGCATCCTGAGTCCAGACCCATGGAGAGACTGCCCACACACTGAGCAGGCCACCCATGCCTATTCAATCTCAACATTTGTTCATGATGAGCCTGATTCCCACACAGGACCATATGGCACTGTCACCCACGATTTGGCCACCCACCTGCACCCACCCTGACTAGGGATGACTAGGCTAGGCCCTCACCACATGGTTCCCACTCCCGAGTGCTCCTACTCTGACACCTGTAGTGACTGTTCACGCAGAATAGGCTGCTTAGCTTCCAGTGTGCCCAGCTCAGACCCATGGATAAACTTTCAGCACATGACCACAAGGATCAATGCTGACCAGGCCACTTGTCATAGTCAGCACACATGGCACTGGGATGGACCTCCAAACCAGAGTTATGGGAGGAAAGGATTTATTGAAGCTACAGATCCAGGGGAAGTTCCATAATGGTGAAAGAGGCTGGCACTCCTTTTCACAGTCCAAGCACAGAGAGAAAAATCATCACCAGTACCACACACACAACAACAAACAGGCAGGGGGAGCCAAAAGAGACATTTACTCCCCCTTTATATAGCCTTAGGGCAGGGACTTGCAACCTTTTCCCAGACTTCTTTATTCCCTGAGTCTCTGGAATTTCCTTCCTGCGCTCTCCTCCCAGGAAGGGTTGTTGGTTTCTAGCTCCCCTGAGCCTCCTTACATTCTGCCCCCACTAAGAGGGCTTCCTTCCTGTAAACAACCTCAGAGACCCACTCAAGATTACCCAACAGGTTGACAACAAAATTTAATCATCACATCATTAAACATAGACCCCACTAGAGCTGCTATTTGCTATATTCTCAGAAAGACAAAGGGATTATCTCCAGATGGGCATACTCCAATGCAAAGTAAATAATATAAGAAACCAAAGCAAGATATCCCCACCAAGAATATCTATTCACATAATGGAAGCTGTCAATAAAACTTTAAGGAAACTCCAGGAAAAGAATTGCAAAAAGCAATTATGATAAGCATATTTTACAAACAATAAAGTCTTAATAAAAATGGCTGAATAAAATGGAAGAGAATCAATAAAAAGAACACAATAGACAGTAGAATGAATTCACAGAGGAGACAAGACAGAGGAAATAAACTGAGGGACAAAAATTAATGACAAGCTCAAAAAAAGCATACAAACAGTACATTAAGGAAATGTGGCATACCTTTAGAAGGCAAAGCATTAGGATCATGGGCATACAAGAAGGAGAAGAACTACAGGAAATGGGCACAGAGAATACCATCAATAAAATTACAGAAGAAAATTTTATGAATCTTATGAAAGAGAGGCCATCCATGTACAAGAGGCATATAGAATCCCAAAGAGACAAGACCAGAGAATAAACTCACCATGTCACATTACAGTTAAAACATTAAACACAGTAAACAAAGAGAAAGATAGAGTACTAAATGCTAAAAGAGAAAAACAACTTATCACTTACAAAGGTAAGACCATCAGAATTACACCAAATTTTTCAATGGAAACTCTAAAAACTAGAAGGGCTTGCAGTGGAGTTATTTCAAATAGTGAAAGACCACACATGGCTGCCAACCCAAACTATATCCAGCATAATTGTTCCTCATAAGAGAAGATGAAAGAAAAATTGTACAATAAAAACCAGCTGTATGAATATATGAGACTAAGCCAGCCCTGCAGAAATACTAAATGGAATACTTCAGACTGAAGACAATAATAAGCATACTCAAGAGGCTACAGGAGGGAGGAAACATAATCAAATCAGAACAGTTGTGAAGGCAAATGGCGATCAAGAAAACACCAAAATCCACAAAGTCTTCAACTTGACAGGGAATAAGTCAAACCTTTTAATTATAACTCTGAATATCAATGGATAGAACTCCCCAGTCAAAAGCCATAGGTGAATGGGCTGGATCAGAAAACTGGATCCATCTACTTGCTATTATCAAGAAAACCACCTTACCATTAAAGACAGACACCATCTTAGGGTTATAGGATAGACAGATATTCCAAGCAAATGGAAATAGTTAACAAGCAGGTATGGCTACATCACTATCTGACAAAACAGACTTTAAACAAAAAGTAATCAAAAGAGATAAAAAAAAATCAGTTTCTACTTATCAATGGAACAACTCAACAAGAGGATATGATGATCATAAACATATGCACCCAAAAGGAACATCAATTTTTATAATGCAAAATTTACTAGCTATTAATCAGAAATAAACCCCAACATAATAATAGTGGGTGACTTTAACACTCTACTATCATCAATAATCAGATCATTTAAACAGAAAATAGATAAAGAATTAAAAACACCATATAGATTAAAAGACTTAACAGAAATCTACTGAACATTCTACCCAAACTCTACAGAATATACATTTTTCTCAGCAGGTCATGGAACATTCCCTAAAATAGATCATGTATTAGGACATAAAGCAAGTCTCCACAAATTTAGGAAACTAGACATACCTCCCTGTATTATATCAGACCACAATGCAATAAAGTTTGAAATTGTTGCAGTCAGCTGCACACCACTGGGATGAATCTTCAAACCAGGCACAATTTATGGGAGGAAACAATTTATTCAAGTTACAGATCCAGGGGAAGTCCCATAAAAGTGAAAGAGGCTGGTCCTCTTTCTCAGGTCCAAGCAGAGATAGAAACCCATCACCAATGGCAGGAGCAACAGGAGAGAATTCTTCACCTTTATATAGCCCTAGGGTTGGGTCTTGCAATTCTATCCCAGACTTAATGGTTCCTGAGTCTCTGGAATTTCCTTCCCACACTGCCTACACAGGAAAGGATGTTTACTTCTAGCTCCTTGGAGCTTCCTTACATCCTGCCCCCTACTGAGAGGCTGCCTTCCTGTGAACATCCTCAGAGACTCACCCAAGAGTACTTGAAAGGTCAAGTTGACAACAAAACTTAACCATCACAGAAATCAACAACAAAAGAAACAAAAGAAAATATACCAACTCCTAGAGACTGAACAACACTATTGAACAATGAATGAAGAAAAAAAAATCCTGGAACTGAGTGAAAATGAAAACCCAGCATACCAAAACCTAAGGGACACAATGAAGGCAATCCTGAGGGAAGTTTAAAGCTCTATATGCCTACATTAAAAAAATTGAGAGATCTCAAATAAATAAGTTCATGATCCATCTAAAGACATACCAAAACAAGAACAAACCAAACTCATTAGTACGAGATTATAGTGGTTTGATCCAGGTGTCCGCTACAAACAAATGTGTTCTGGATGCTCAATCCCCAGCTGATGGCAGTTTGGGTACTGGAACCTTGTTAGAGCTGTGTTGTTGGGGACGAGCTTATGGGGGTTACAACCAGCTTCCCCTCCCGAGTGTTTGGCACACTCCCCTGCTGCTGTCATCCACCTGATGTTGGCAAGGACGTGATGTCCACTCCTCTGCTCATGCCATCTTTTTTGCTGCCATTATGGAGTCTCCACTCAAGTTGTGAGCCAAAATAAACCCATTCCTCCACAAGCTACTTTTGGCTGGGTTCTTTTATACAGAAACAAGAAAGCTGACTACAACAGTTTTGGTACAAGAGAGTGGGTTCTGTCATAAACTGCTAGAACCCTGATTCTATGGCATTTGCCCTTTTGGAACTGATTTGCAGGAGGAATGTGGAAGGATTTGAAACCTTGGCCTAAGAGACGTCTTGCAGTGCTGTAAGTACAACTTGATGGACTATTCTGGTCAGAGTTGAAAGACCTGAACACAGTAAGGAGTATGAACTGAGGTTTGGCTGACAAGGGTGAGAGAGAACTTTATCAGGACTGTTCTAGAAACAGTTTGTGTGAGAGGTTTTCAGCGTTCTGCCTGCCTATGTCCTGAGAACTTGTGCAGGGTAGCCTTGCGTAGAAACGTACTGGTGTGAACAAATGTTCATGGCACAGAAAGAAAAAAATCTTTGGGCAAAACTTCTGCTCATTCAGCTGCAATTGTTTGAGAGATTTGCCAGGTGACCTGCATTGTGCCAGCTGCTAGAATGCAGACTTCTGAAGTAAGGGGCCTGAATGTTGGCTCTTCAAAGACAGCTTTGTTCCTCCCGGATTAACAAATTGGTGCCCACCTGGCACTATGGAGTATAATATAACATGCAGGAAGAGAGGGAGGGTCATTGGATTTGAAATGGTTTTGTTTTTGAAAATGGCCTTTGGCAGTGTTGAAGCAGGCCTGTTGAATTACCTACTTAGAGGCCCAATGGAACCATGAGGATGAACTGTGGGTTGCAGTGGAGACCCAATGAAATGCCAGGACTATGGGATGGCTGCCAAGGAAAGCTGCCAACAATGGATGAAGTTTTCCCAGACTGTGAATAGCCTAACTGGAAAGGCAGAATCAGAACTCCAAGAGATGGGTCATTGCTTATCATTGGATTTGGGTTAGAGTTTGATATTTGCCCTGTTTGTTTTAAACATTATATTGGTTCAATCTGTTTTTGACCAATGCTATCTTTTGCAGTGTGAATGTTCTGTGTCATTATGGTTTGTTTTTCGTTTGTTTGTTTTTAGTTTTTTTGGTATTATGGCTCAGTTGAAAATAAAAGCTGTGGGTACTTTCAGAGTTGAACTGAATGCATTGCATTTTAAATAGTGTATGAGTATTAGTTTATGGGGGACAGGGGAAGGTTGTGATGGTTTCATCCAGGTGTCTAACACAAACAAATGTGTTCTGAATGCTAGATCCCCAGCTGATGGCAGTTTGTGTATTAGAACCTTGTTAGAGCTGTGTTCTTGGGGACAGGCTTATAGGGGTTATAGCCAGCTTCCCCTTGACAATGTTTGGCACACTATCCTATTGCTAATGTCCACCTGATGCTTACCAAGAGGTGATGTCCACCCCTCTGCTCATGTCATTGTTTTTCCTGCCATCATGGAGCTTCCCCTCAAGTCTGTAAGATAAAATAAACCCATTCCTCCACAAGCTGCTTTTGGTTGGGTTCTTTCTGTGCAGCAACAAGAAAGCTGTCGACCACACAGATGTAAATAAATAAGATCAGGGTGGAAATAAATGTATTTGAAATTAAGAAAACAATTTTTATAATTATGTAATAAAGAGCTGGTTCTTCAAAAAATAAACTAATGAACCTCTGACCAAATTTACTAAAAGGAAAAATGACAAGATCCAAATCAACAAGATCAGTGATGAAAAAGGAGATGTTGCATACAACAGATACCAAAGAAACTGGGAGAAACATACAGACATATTTCAAAAACCTAAATTGCATAAATTGGAAAATGTACAATACACAGATAAATTTATTAACTCATGTGATCTACCAAAGCTAAACCCAGAAGAGATAAATTATCTGAAGAGAGCTATAATATCGAATGAGACTGAAGTAGTAATTAAAAGCCTAACAAACAAACAAACAAAAAAAGGAGTCCAGGCCCAGATTCAGTCACTGCTGAATTCTATCAAACCTTTAAAAAATAATAAACACCACTGCTTGTCAAACTATTTCACAAAACTGAAAAGGAGGAAATGCTCCCTTACTCCTATGAATCCAACATTACCCTAATAACAAAACTAGACAGAAACACAAGAAAAGAAAAACAGAATCCGAAAACACATCAAAAGTATCATTCACCTTGATCAAGTAAGTGTCATCCAAGAATGCTGGATGGTTCAACATATGGAAATCAATAAATAATATATCATATGTGATGGTTAGGTTTTATTGTCAACTTGGATCTTTTTAATTATCTTGGGTGGGTCTCTGAAGATGTTTACAGGAAGGCAGCCTCTCATCAAGGAGAAGGATGTAAAGAAGCTCAAAAAAGCTAGAAGTAAACATCCTTTCCTGTGTGAGCAGTACAGGAAGGAAATTCCAGAGACTCAGGAAGCCATTAAGTCTGGGGAAAGGTTGTAAGACCCCATGCTAAAGATATATAAAGGAGAAGAGATTCTCTCCTTGACCCTCCTGCCTGTTTGCTATTGTGTGTGTGGTGTAGGTGAAGTGTTTTTCTCTCTGCTCGGACCTGTGAAAAGGGCCAGCCTCTTTTGCTGTTACAGAACTTCCCCTCAATCTGTAGTTTCAATAAATACTTTTGTCCCCAAAATCGTGCCTGGTTTGAAGATTCATCCCAGTGGCGTGTGGCTAACTACAACAGATTTGGTACTAGGAGTGGGATGATTCATTGAGATGAATCTGACTATGTGGATTTTGATCTTCTGAAACTTGTGTGCTGGAGGAATGAAAATGGACTTGGTACTTACAACTTACAATTGAAGATGCCTTCAAGAGTGATAAGCCAAGTTTTATAGACTATACTGGTGAGAATTTGGAAATGCTCAGTGCAGAGAGAATTACATATGGATGTTTGGCTTGTAAACTTTCTATGGGGAAGGAGAGACTGCAGAAAACCTTAGTAAAAGTGTGTGCTTGGGTCAAGGGGTGGAAGTGTCCTACTGCCCATGCCCAGAGAGTTTGACCAGGGTAAATTTAAGTAAGAGACTGTGTGCTTGGCTATGGATACAGGACTGAGAATTTAAGATTTGAAGTTAGAAAAACCTCAAAGCAAGTTTAACTTACTGGCAGAGACTGGCTTTTGATTATGGCCTTTACTTTGAAAGTGCTTTATATTGAAAGAATGGAGAGATGCCTGAGGTGTTTCCACCCAGGAAGGATAGAAAGATGGACTGTGAAAACTATTGGGAAAGGAAATTGCTGAAAGAAAGGAATCTGCTCTTCAAAGTCACGTCTATTTTGTCCCTGAATTAATAACATGGCTGTGTCCTGCATACCTGGTATTGCTTTTGGAAGCATGAAGAATGCATGCATGGAGTGGGTCATGAAGTGCACACGATTCCAGGAGCCGCTGGTGAGATGCGGTATTTGGAACAGGGCATGAAGTCCCTGATTGGCAAGTGAAGCCACTGGAAGGTGGAACATGGTTTGCAATGTTTTGGATATACCAGGACTTTGCAAGGGCTACCATGGAGTGCTGTTTGCTTGGGATGGAAGTTTCCCCAGGTACTCAGTCAAGCTAGAGGGACAGAATCAGAAAATCCGGAGACCATCAGTCACTGGTTGTGCTATGGGACCTGAACTGCAGATGTGGATATTTGCTGATGTTTGTTGAGTTTGCATTGGCCCAGTCTTTCTTTGCTATGCCTCACAGCAGTTGAAAATGTTTGCTCTGTGCAATTATATGTTAAAAGCATGTAACTTGTTTTGGTTTACAAAACTCGCAGTTCAGGGACCTTGCCTTATGTTGGAGGGAGATTACATGTCTGCGGTTGTATGTGAGATAGTTATATGATGTTAGGCAGAATTATCTTGTTACTATCTTCATTTGGAAATTAAATATGAAGCAAGGAGATATGGTTTGATGTCAAGTTGACAAGGGGTGGTCTTGTGATGGTTAGGTTTTGTTGTCAATTTGGATCTTTTTAATTATCTTGGGTGGGTCTCTTGAGGATGTTACAGGAAGGCAAGTTCTCATCAAGGTGAAGGATGTAAAGAAGCTCAAAGGAACTAGAAGTAAACATCCTTTCCTGTGTGGGCAGTGCAGGAAGGAAATTCCAGAGACTCAGAAAGCCATTAAGTCTGAGGAAGGGTTGTAAGACCCCCAAGCTAAGGTTATATAAAGGGGAATAGATTGTCTCTTTGGCCAGCCTGCCTGTTTGCTATTGTGTGTGTGGTGAAGGTGATGGGTTTTTCTCTCTGCTCGGACCTGTAAAAGAGGGCCAGCCTCTTTCACTGTTACCGAACTTCCCCTCAATCTGTAGTTTCAATAAATACTTTAGTTCCCCAAAACTGTGCCTGGTTTGAAGATTCATCCCAGTGGTGTGTGGCTATGACATCATAAAAATAGATTTTAAGACAGAAATCACATGATTATCTTAATAGACAGAAAAGGCCTATGACAAAATAATCCCTTCATGAGTAAAATACTAGAGATAAAGGAATACAGTAATCATATCTCAATGTGATAAAGGCTATATACAACAAATCTAAAGCCCATATGATACTAAATAGGGAAAACTTGAAGCATTCTCACTCATGTCTGGAACAAGAGAGTGTTGTCTACCCTCTCTCTACTGCTATTTAATATAGCACTTGAAATCTTAGCTCAACTATGACCCCACAGTAGTTACCAATAACCTCACCGAGGAGGACCCTTGGTGAAATGAGTGAGGGAGAAGGGGAATAAGAATATGACCCAATGAGAACATGACCAGTATGTAACATATTCATCTATTGAAATCTTCAATTAAAAAATATTACTAAAGCTCATAGGAATCAGCCAAGCTCGTCTCAGAGGGAAGCAGCCTTATACACAAATCTTTAAATGATGTTTAAGAGAATGAAAATATATAAAGAACAAAGTACAAAAGCCTATAAAGATCTATACAGTGAGAGATGAGTGGGAAAAGAGGGATTCGGTGGAAGGGATGGGGTAAGGGGAAAAGGGGCTGTTGTGAGGGGATTATGATCATGGTATAATTGTCTATATATAGGTTAACAATAAAAAATAATTCAAAAAAATCTATAAAATGGCCCTAATCAAAGTAAGTGAAAGGAATCAACTTTAAGCACAATAATAAGAAATAAAAAAGTAAAAGTAACCAACTTGGTGCTGGGAGTGCAGCTCATCGGCACAGTCTTGCCTAGTACATGCAAGGCTCTGGTTTAATCTTGGCACTACAAAGAGATGAACACATAAATAAATTACCAGATTAGGTCAAAATGCTATCAATCAGTTCTACTGAAGGCCTAATTTTTTAAAAGGAAACCTTAAAGAGAGAAGAAAACAAAGGCTAAAACATGAGAGAATATAAGTGAAACAAGACCTTATAATTATGTTTTCTCTCAAATAAACTAGAAATACTGAAGAAATTAATAGATGCATTAAAACAAATTTAAAAGTCTGCTACAAAACTGACTAGAGGCAGGAGGAAACCTGACTAAGTGAACAATCAGGAAATGAATTAGGAAAAGTTTCCAAGAACAGCTAGGAATAGATGCTATGCCCAAATGATGTTATTAATAAATTCTTTTGAATTTTCAAAGAATAATTTTTAAAACTATTCAAATTATTTTAAATAACAGAAAATATAGGCATCTACCCATCTACTTTGTGACTCTGTTTCCAAAATCAACCCAGATCCTGTAGGAAAACTGAAATAAAAATTTTTGATTTCTACTTATGGCCAAATCAGAGTAACATTTAGGAGGTCAATGCCCCTGCTATGATCAAGTAGGAAAGCTAGGAGGACATGTGATCCTTTCTAAGACATGCTGGCAAGGCATCCAGGACATGAAGCACCAACAGTTCAGAGAAAAAATTAATAGAAGTACCCCTAGCATGCTACATTCTGGCCTCCTCCTTGAGAGACCTGAAAGCTCCTAAGTAATGTGGGGTGAGATGCAAAAATGCCCGGCAGAAACACAAACAGAAGCCAAGCAACACGTGGCAGCTAAGGAGAATTGGAATGACAAAAATCATAATTACCTCCTATCAAGGGTAATCGGTTTCTGAAGGTCCAGAAGCTAGGACTGAAGACAGGAAGCAGAGATTATGACACATTGACCCTGCTTTCTCTCCAAAGCACTTGGTATTTCTTTTGTTTGGTTGGGATTTTAGTTTTTGAAAACATGATCTCACTCTATAGATTAAGATTCAGGCTGGTCTAGAACTTATTACTCATCCAGACTGGCTTCGAACTTGTAGCAGTCCTCCTGCCTTAGCCTCACCAAGTGCTGTGATCACAAATATAAGCCACCATGCCTGTCATGTGATAAACAAGGGTGAGAAATTGGAGTGCTGAGCAGAAAGAGAAATAGCTGAGTTTAACTTTCAGGAAGTTCATGGTGCTCCAGAGATACAGTCTGGAGTTCAGGACATGCCCAGGTAAAAGCAAGCACTCCCTTAGGAAGAGCAGAAAACCCAGAGATACTCTTAAAAGACAAAAACTAAAAACAAAGAAATTCTAAAAAATAGCCAGATGAGAGGAGGAGTTGTGGCATCTTAAAAAGGAGGTGGGGAACAGTAAAGTGCAGCCCAGATCTCAGTAACAACAGCAGAGCTGATGAAAGAAAACGAGCCATTTAAAAGTCTACACTCTATGGAAATATCCTGAAATGAACTAAAATAACAATACTTTGAGATGTACAATGACAGAGTGTTTTCCATTGACCAGAAGTGTGCTGGTGAATATTGAACCAACCAGGAAAAGCCCTAGTTGTTAGTGTTTGCTGATTTCTGTGTTGTAAATATTCCCATCCTGGATGGTTTACATGACTAATGTCTCGTCACTGGGTACAGAGTCAGACAAACTAGCTGTAACAGACAAATGTTACCAACTGGAGAGAATTATTTAGGAAGAAAAAAACATTATTTCATACTGGAAGTTGAAAATGCATGACAAAGTGAAGAACAGAATGAATAAAGCAGAGTCTTGGTGTCTGTTTGGTTTACAAAACACTGAATAAAGTGATGTGTAGTCATCAAAATCCGTGAGAATTAAGATGCAGGACAACAGTAACGTAAAGGACAAAGTAGGGAGAAAGAGTCTAACTAGTGATCATCTGTGCAGTGTTAAAATATCACACTGTCTTCAAAAATAGGTACAATCACTACATGTTCGAATTTTTAAATTTTTAAAGGTTGTCATTTTTAATAATTGTCATTTATTTTTCTCATGTATCTAGACACAAGTGGGTCTCAATTACCAGCCTCAGCAGTTCAGAATTCTTGTGAAACATCTACCCCTTGTGACTGTTGAGAGGAAAGGCCAGGGTGACTTAGAGGTATGACTCTGTTTTGAAAGCCTTAGCTTAAGAAATAGACTCAGACACTGTGAGATCCAAAGGCTACATCTACTGAGCAAAGGTGCTAAGAAGAAAGAAGGTACAAATGAACTTGGGAACTTAGGAACAATCCCTAGATCCCTAGAGTGACATTTGGACTAGATAAGTGTAGACAATCCCATGAAAGAAAAAGAAAAAAAGCATCTGGTAAACAGGGTGGGGGAGGGAGTGAGGGAGGAAGGAAAGAAAGGAAGAAGGAAGGAAGGCCAATGGAAGGAAAGGAGATAGGGAGCGAGGGAGAGAGAAAGGGAGAGAGGGAAGACGGGAGGGAGGAAGGCCAATGGAAGGAGGAAGGCCAATGGAAGGAGGTAGGGAGGATGTCAGAGAGGGAAGGAGAGAGAGGAAACAGGGAGACAGGGAGGGAGGGAGGTAAGAAAGAAGGAAGAAGGAAGAAAAAGAGAGGGATGGTAGATGGGAAGAGGGAGGGTAAGAGGAAGGAAGGGAGGGAGGAAGGAAAGAAGGAAGAAAGGAAGGGAAGGAGAGAAGAGAGAGGAAGAAAGGAAGGAAGGAAAAGAAAGGAAGGAAGGAAGGAAAGGAAAGGAGACAGGGAGAGAGGGAAGGAGGGAGGGAGGAAGAGAGGGAGGAAGGAAAGGAGGAAGGAAAAAAGGAAGGAAGGAAGGGTAGAAGGGAGAAGAAGGAGAGGGAGAGAGAGGGAAGGAAGAAGGAAAGGAAGGAGGGAAGAGGAAGAGAGAGAAGGGGGAAGGAGGAAGAGAGGGAGGGAAGGAGGAAGGGAGGGAAGGGATTTAAGATAATGCAACTTGCCTCCTTTTCTTTTAACAGCTGGAGAGGGCTGGGCTTCAGCAGACAAAGGGCAAAGGTGAAGGAGCAAAATGAGATGAGAGTTGACACAAAGAGCAATATAGCATCGCTCTCAAAGTTCAAATGGTGAGCAGTGTTGGGACCCAAACACACAACTCCTGATGCAACATAGTCTTTTCAGGCCAATGTGTAGAACAGAAAAGACCACTATGCCACTTGGAGAAGATGCCACCATGGTGAAATGTCCCAAAAAGGTTAATGTGTCTGAGCAAAGTGGTCATTAGCTAGTGGATCCATTCTGGAACACTGAGAAATCTTCAGAAAGTGGAGCCTCCCTGGAGGAAGTTGAGTCATTAGGGATAGGCCTTGAGGTTTTATAGCCTGGCCCCACTTTCCTGTCCGCTCAGCTTCCTGACTGTGGAAACAATGTCCTGCCACCAGGACTTTCCCCCCATGATGAACTGTGTCCCCTCTAGCCATGAGTCAAACCCGTTCTTCCCTTATCTTGCTTCTGGTCAAGTATTTTATTACAGCACAGGAAAAGTAACTAATCTAATACCTAATGGCTGAAATGCCACTCAATCACGATGAGCCACAGATTCCATAGTTGTCAATTGAGTGTCCTCATATCTATGGAGCTTTGTGAACATGAAGTTCTGCAGAAAATTTGGGTCACTGTAAACAGGACCACAGTTGAGGTCAAACAGGCCATTATTGCTTCTTGTGTGAGCTCTCCTGCTGCACACAGATGGCCTTTCAGCCTCTAGTTAACATCATGGTTTTCATTTTCTTTGAGCCCAGCACCTACCTTTTATCAATTCCTAAGTCCATCCATTCCCCACTCTGAAGCCAGCTCTCCAACAAGCCCAGCTCACTCAGATCCTATTGACAACAAATATGCAGCCAATGGCTGGCTGGCAGCAAACAATGGATAAAATGGCAAAAGGCAAAAGTAACATATAACTACATTAATGACAACTATAAATCAATGATAATAAAAGCAAAGAGATTGAATGTTTTCAACAAATTGGACAAGATCTGAAATCATAAATATAAAAAGCATACAAATCTATAAGAAAAAACCCAACAAACTCAAGTTACAAAGTAATTTCCACGGTATGGGAAAGTCTGGGAGTTCCTCAAAGACAGAACTGTATGACTCAGTAGTTTGCAGGTATAGACTCAAGAGAATCAAAAACATCTGTTCACGAAAAACCTGCACATACATGTTTCCTGCAGCCTTATTCACAGTAGCCAAAACATGAAAATGACCCAAAGGTCCATTAGCCCAGGATGATGTTAGGCAAAAAATGTAATCCAGATACCCAGTAGAATAGAAAGCAATAATAAAACAGAGATACTACTACAACGTGGACTGACCTTGAAGATAAGGTTAAGGAATCAGTCACAAACAACCACATATTGTATAACTGTATTTATAGAAATGCCAGAACAAGCAAATCCACATGGACAGAATTGATTGCCAGGAGATTGGGGAGGGAGAGGGGTTTCTGAGGAAGAAGATGATGAAATATATTATAAAGTTGATTGAAATGATGATTCTAATATGCTAATAAAAAGTACCTGCTGCACACTTGTAAAAGGGGGAAATTGTACTGTGTTGAGAGTCATATGTCAACACAATTGGTAATATAGAGCAAGTATACAAAGAAAGATATTCAAATAGCCAGTAAGACGTAGACGGGGGACTTTAACCACTATCACCAAAGGAAAAAAAATCTTACGTGAAATTTGTTTTATCACCTTAAATTTATCAAAGGCTTTTTAGTAAGAATAATCATAACAACAATAATTATTATTATTATTATTATTATTATTATTATTAACTAAGATCCAATGAAGACCATATTCTCCAATGGTAATAGGAAATAAACCTGACCTAAACTTTCTAGAGAAAAAAAGTGATATCAATTTTTTAAAATAATTCAGTTCCAATACAGTGCAATGGGGTTGGTACTAGTTAAGTCTTTTTTTCATTATTTAAAGACTTTTACAAAAGAGAAAAGCTGCAGTTTTGAAAGGTGCAGGATGATCTGAAATGAAACTGTTCTAACTGATGGGAATGACTACAGATACAGCACATCAACTGACTGGCCCCTTCTGAGCATGGGGATAATGGCACCGTCCGCAGGAAAGAGCCTTGTCACAGATGAAAAGTAACACTTAAAACTGAATAGTGAAGACATTTACAGAGGCAAAACCAAGCTACAACAAAGCACTTCATGCACAGGGGCCCTGAGCCATTCTCTCATTCTCTCTATGACTCTCTCTATGACTCTTTCTCCCTCTTCTCTCTCTCTCTCTCTCTGTTTCTCTCTACTTGCAAATGTGTATGTATACATATATATATATATATGGATATACACATGTAAACTTGTCTGCCAGTGGTTACGCAGTCATTGTATCATTGTATGACAGCTGAGCTGGAAAACTCTCAACACAGTCCTAGAATCAGAGCATTACACACATACATACATACATACATACATACATACATACACACACACAATACTCTTTTAGTACTCTCAAAAAACAGCAAGAGAAGACATCAGCTTTCATCATAGCAGAACTTTCACCCAAATACACAGCAAGCGTGTAGCTAGCTCTTTCCTTCTTTCTCTCAATTACCAAACCATATCGAAGAACAAGCCCATTGCATTCTTGCAAAACTTCTCTGAGCACATTTGACTTTGAAGACACTAAACATCTGAAGCTGTGTGTCTCTGGGAAGAGAAGCTTAATTTCATTTACGACTTTTAACAGGTGTTTAATGCAATAGTAAGAATACCTGCAGCCATTTCTCCTGAGATGGGACTTCCACAGCATACCGATTCTCCCAGTGCACTTCATTCACAGAACACAGAACTATCTAAATGAAGGGCCACCAGGTGGTCATAAAACATGAACACCTAATGGAAAATAATTTGGTGTATAATTAGTTTTTCTTCTATGCCCAAGGCATCCTCAAAGACTTTTAAAGCAATGTTCATCTAGGCAAGGCACGGGAGGTCAACATTTCCACACCTTCTCTCCTGTACTGTGTCAAGCTGAGTCTCAGTAGCTGCAGGATGCTAGTGGATACACCCAAGATGCTGGCTGGCTGGCACCAGAGACTCCTGCCACCAGCAAAGACTTAGCACCTATCATGAGACAGATACTGGGAAATCTCCATCTTTTCCTAAATGGTAGAAAAGGGGTAGCTGCTGAGGTTATGAACAAGTGGAATTTTGTTCCTTGTAGAGTGTTTAGCTTCTACTCACAATGGGAATATTTGTAAGTGGTTCCCTTGCCTGGAGACCTCCAGGAACTCAGGAGTCTGTGTGTATCAAGCACCTAGTGTAGTTACCCTCTCAGTTCTGTAGGTCATTCTTCTCTTCCCACTTCATGCACAACGTTGTGTTTTAAATGTCAAATGTTCACAACATGGTTATGTGTTTGAACCCTTGGTCCCTAGGTTGAGGCACGTTTTGAGAGGTTGTGCAACCTTTGGGAGTTGGGATCTAGCAAGAAGAAGTGAGTCACTTGAGGCCAGACCTTAAGATTTGCAACCCACTCTAATTCCTGTTGGGTCTCTGCTTCCTACTATGCTAGAAGCCCCTCGCCCCATGCCACCTCCATGAACTGTGAGCTCAAATAAATCCTGCTTCCCCTAAGCTCTTTTTGTCAGGCATTTAGTCATAGCAACAAGAAAAGTAACTAATACACATGGCAACCCCAAGATTCAGAGAACTGCCGCCATTCTCCTCCCCTGCCACACAGTTATCAGACCAGGCAGCAGGGACGTGAACCCCAGCAGCAGCTCAAGCCCTTTTCATGAACTCAAGCAGTCACACATCCATGAAGGGAAGCAGAAAGTGTTCTATAACCTTTAAAACATCCAAAACTTGGAATTCCCCCTTCATTCTCTTCCTTTGGCCTACTCACTGACCCTCAGGCCTTCTAAATATGTCTTGAACTTGGCCCGCTCTTCAATTCCCCAAGGTCAATGCCTCAAGTATTTCTTGCCTACACAAATAAGTATCTATGTGTTGTAGCTGAGGTTGATATGACAATTATCAATCAGATTATGGTACTGGCAGTCAGCATCTGGAGAAAGCCAGCTTTCTGCTTCATAGATGGGCCCTCTTGCTGAGTCCATACATGGGAGAAGAAGTGATCAAGCTCCCTCAGGCCTCTTGAAGGCTCCACCTTATACTTAATCATCCACAAAGGCCCTACCCCTAAACACCAGAGCAGGGTGCATATGGCGGGGAGGGAATAAATACAGATGAAGCACCATGCTTAAGACTTCCTGCTTCAGAAACAGCATAATAGCATGAGGCCAGGCCTCCTGGGTGCACATCCCTTGTCCTCCACCCACTAACTTTGTGCCTTAGCTTTTCAATCTCTCAAATCTATAAAAGTTTCTATAAAAAGTTTCTATAAAAGAAACTTAAGCTTTAAAATAGATGATGCACACAATATACTTTAAAGAAAAATGGCATAAAATTAGTATTTACAAATATGAGCTATTGTTATCAACATTGCTCTATTACTTACAAAACCTATCAAAGATGTAGTTCTGATAAATCAGCCAGCACTTTAAAATTTCCAAATGTAGGCTGGGGAGATAGCACCGTGATTAAGAGTATCCCTAAGGGTTTTAGAGGGCCTGAGACTGCCCGAGTTCAATTCCACAGCACTCACAAAAACAGCTGAGCACTGCTATAGATTCTTGTAACCCCAGTCCAGTGGGGAGGGGGAGAGACCAGAGACTCCCTAGGACTAGTTAACAAAAAATAAATGGTGAAAACAGCAGCTCTGGGTTGAGAGAGAGACTCCATCTAAAGAAAACAGGTGAGGAGCAAAATGATGCACACACTACATACATCCCATCACACACCATGCTAACATAATCTACACACACACACACACACACACACACACACACACACACACACTACAGAAAATTTCTAAAGGCTCCCTGTTGCCCATGAATGAAGTCCAAGTCTTAGCAAGGCCGACAATGCTGCACTTTCATGATAGGGCCCCATACGCCACCAACCGATGTACTGTGGACATCCAGAACCCAGAGCCCACATCTCATGAATAAATAGAACTGGAGGTACATATACACAGGAAGGATGGAAGGAAGGAAGAAAGGAAGGAAGGAAGATAGGAAGAAAGGAAGGAGAGAGGGGGAGGGGAAGACAGGGCAGGGGAGGGGAAGGGAGGGAAGGAAAGAAAGAAAGAAAAGAATAGACTTGTTAAAAATTGAAGATGAAGAAAAAAAGATAAGGAAGAAAGACATATGGAAGGTATACCCAGAAAACTGTAATATATTAGTCAGTACAACCTGATTTAAGGAAGAAATAACCAATGGCATAATTTTAAAAGGCCTTCATTAAAGGTCAAAAGAATAGGTAATAACTTATGTTAATAAGAAATGTACAATTAGATATGTACTTGAAAATTCATTAATTCACAAGAAAAATAAGATTTCTTTTAAGAACTAGAAGGAAAGGCATTTTTCATATTAGCATCATACTGTTTCTCCACAGTGTTCTTTTCAAAGACACATGTGTGCAACACAACCATCACAAGTAGGCATGTGATTCATGTAAATTTTTTGTTAGATTTGTAAGATCTCAAGATACTATATAATCCATGTATTCTTCCTGACAAAAATAATTTTAAAAATATTACCAACCACAAAGTCAAATAAAATAAATTTTGAAACAGGGCAAAAAATGGCCATAAAATAGCTTATGATAAGGAAATATAAAGAGAATAATTTAGATTTTATATGTAATTCTTTTCAATATAGTTATAAAAAGCTAAATTTTAATCTTTTTTAAATAAGACATAGAATATTTTTAAAATCTATAAGAAAACACAAAATTCACTTATGCTACCAAAAGTTGTGGAAAATATTACACATAAAATAATCACTAAAAACTGCTTTGATTCTGATAAAGTAAAACAGAAGGAAAATTTAAAAGGAATCATATATTTACTCAGCCAAGACTCTGGAAAAAATGGTGTGATAGTTAGGTTTTGTTGTCAACTCAATCTTTTTAATTATCTTGGGTGGGTATCTGAGGATGTTTACAGGAAGGCAGCCTCTCATTAAAGGGCAGGATATAAAGAAGCTAAAAGAAAGCTAGAAGTAAACATCCTTTCCTGTGTGGGCAGTGCAGAAAGGAAATTCCAGAGACTCAGGAAGCCATTAAGTCTGGGGAAGGGTTGTAAGACCCCACCCTAAGACTATATAAAGGGGAAGACATTCTCTCCTAGCCCTCCTGCCTGTTTGCTGTTCTGTGTGTGTGGTGAAGGTGATGGATTTTTCTCTCTGATCATACCTGTGAAAGGGAAGCAGCCTTTTTTGCATTCTGGAACTTCTCCTGTATCAATAGCTAGAAATAAATACTTTCTTCCCCCAAATTGTGCCTGGTTTGAAGATTCATCCAAGCGGCGTGTGACCGACAACAGATTTGGTACCAGGAGTGGGGTGATTTGCTGAGATGAATCTGACCATGTGGATATTGATCTTCTGGAACTTATGTGCTGGAGGTATGGACATGGACTTGGTACTTGCAACTGAAGATGCCTTCCAGAGCGGTAAGCCAAGTTTTATAGACTATTCTGATGAGAATTTGGAAATGTCCAGTGCAGAGAGAAATGCATTTGGGGGCTTGGCTTGTGAACTTTCTACGGGGAAGGAGAGACTGCAGAAAACCTTAATAGAAGTGTGGGCCTGAGCCAAGGGGTGGATGTGTCCTACTGCCCATGACCAGAGAGTTTGACCAAGGTTAAATTTAAGTAATGGACTGTGTGCTTGGCTATGGATACGGGACTGAGAATTTAAGATTTGAAGTTAGAAAAACCTCAAAGCAAGTTTAACTTACTGGCAGAGACTGATTTTTGATTATGGCCCAACTGCTTTCCATTGAAAGAATGGAGAGATGCCTGAGGTGTTTCTACACAGGAAGGATACAAAGATGGACTGTGAAAACTCTTTGGAAAGGAAATCACTGAAAGGAAGGAATCTGTTCTTCAAAGTCACATCTATTTTGTCTCTGAGTTAACAATATGGTTGTGTCCTGCATACCTGGTATTGCTTTTGGAAGCATGAGAAATGCATGCATGGAGTGGGTCATGAAGTGCACATGGTTCCAGGAGCCACTGCTGAGATGCGGTATTTGGAACAGGGCATGAAGTCCCTGATTGGCAAGTGAAGCCACTGGAAGGTGAACTGTGGTTTGCAATGGAGACCCGAAGACGTTTTGGACATACCAGGACTTTGCAAGTGCTACCATGGAGCACTGTTGGCTCGGGATGGAAGTTTCCCCAGGTACTCAGCTAAGCTGGAGGGACGGAATTGGAAACTCCAGAGACTGTCAGTCACTGGTTGTGCTATGGGACTTAAACTGCAGATGTGGATGTTTGCTGATGTTTGTTGAGTTTGCATTGGTCCAGACTTTCCTTGTTATACCTCATAGCAACTAGAAATGTTTGCTCTGTGCCATTATATGTTAAAAGCATGTAACTTATTTTGGTTTACAAAATTTGCAGTTCAGGGACCTTGCCTTATGTTGGGGGGAGATTACATGTCTGCGGTTGTATGTGGGAGTTATATAATTTTAGGCAGAATTATGGTCTTGTTACTGTATTCATTTAGGAATTAAGCATGATGTAAGGAGATATATTTGATGTCAAGTTGACAAGGGGTGGACTTGTGATGGTTAGGTTTTATTGTCAACTTGGATCTTTTTAATTATCTTGGGTGAGTCTCTGAGGATGTTCACAGGAAGGCAGCCTCTCAAGCAAAGGGTGAGATGTAACGAAGCTCAAAGAAGCTGAAAGTAAACACCCTTTCCTGTGTGGGCCACACATGAAGGAAATTCCAGAGACTCAGGAAGCCATTAAGTCTGGGATAGGGTTGCAAGACCCCACCCTAAGGCTTTATAAAGGGGAAGAAATTCTCTCTTTGCCCTCCTGCCTGTTTGCTGTTCTGTGTATGGTGTAGGTGATGCGTTTTTCTCTCTGCTTGGACCTGTGAAAGGGAAGCAGCCTCTTTTGCATTTTGGAACTTGCCCTGTATCTATAGCTACAAATAAATACTTTCCTCCCCTAAATTGTGCCTGGTATGAAGATTCATCCCAGTAGCTTGTGACTAAGACAAATGGAAAAAAAAGAAATGAATTCAAAATTGGTTTCATGGAAAGATAGTTTCTAGACCAGAAGACTTGGCTAAGAAAATAACAAAAGTTGGATCAACTGGTAGTCTGCATCCAACCACCAAGGATGAGAGGAAAGGTAAATGGTGGGAAAACTAACCTCATAAAGACACGGCCTACCTAGCTTTGATTCACCTGGAAAACCCAGAAAAATCCCCATCCCTATAACTAGTTGAGATGATCCTACACTTTTTTGTCTTATACTTTTAAAATTTATTTTTTAATAAGTAAAAACTTTATATGCACAAGTCATGTACTGGTACCACCATATCCCTCCTCCTGGCCCCATTCCACTGAGGATGAAATTCTCCATAGAATGGAGGGCTAAGAGTTGTGCTAGTGGGGGGGGCAATGCCTCAAGATATTCCTCTCACCATTGCTTTTACAAATCTTTCTACCTACTCTTCTGCAAAGTTCCCTGAGTCATGGTGAGTGAGTATTAAGTTTGTTTTAGAGTTGAGCTCTTAGTGGTCTCTGGATTTCTGCTTTGGAATGTTTTGAATATCCTTGGTGTCTGTCTCTATCACCCTGGTGGAGGTTGGTGGGATCACTGTGAAAGTAGCATTATTGTTCATCTTGTCAATACCTCTGTGGCTTTACCTGGGCCTTAGCTGATATGTTTGAGCCTATACTTTTTGAGATTCTTATAAAAGCAAATGAAAAATATCAGTCTAGAGAAAGCAAACTTATTTGAGGCCTTAGTTTAGGTCTACAAATATTTTTTCCAAAATAACAATGGCAAGAACACATCAAAGATAAACAGATACATAAGAGAGAAAACAATCAATGAGGGGGAAGAAGGTAAAACTGGGGCTCTGGAGTCTCCTGACAAGGAAATGCCAGATACAGACATGGACTTTAGAAGTTTAAGGAACTAAACGGCAGCACTGATATTCTACAAAGAAATGGACACTAAAAAACTATATAGCTGATGTAGAGCCTTGCAGGAAGTTTTCAGATAGACACAGAAGTCTGAAGAATTAGTGAATTCGAAGGTGAACAGAAATATAAATCGTATGAAACAGAAAAATAATGATGGGATAAAGTGTACAGAGCTGGGTTTAAGCATCATTTAAATAGAATGCTAAAAGAAAGGGAGAGATGAAGGAGAGAGAAAATGACTGAGGAACCCCTAAACTAATAAAAACTATCAACTCATAAATCAAACAGTCCTCAGAAGGAGGAAGACAGTAGAATGATAGCTTCAGCCCACTGCCAGAAATACTTGCAACCTTTTAATCCTTTACTCAATGGGGAAAAACATCCTTCAAGGATGAATGTGAAATAACAATATTTTAAACTTACAAAAATGAAGGGAATTTCACTAAAGGTAATGATGAAAAGGGAAGAAAGAGATAACACTAGAGTCATTAAAAAAAAACAGAGGGAAATCAGAATGATAATGTCCTGTAGAGATTGTGAATTCTAAGGTTTCTACATTGTCTTGGAAGTGTGTAAAATACCAACAAGGATGAGAATTTAAGTCAAGTGCTCTGTTGTAATTCTTAGAGTAAACACTAAAAGAAAAGGAAAAATAGGGCTGGGGAGATGGCTTATCGGTTAAAAAGCACTTATTTGCAAAGCCTGCTAGCCCAGGTTCAAGTCCCCAATACCAACATAAAAGCAGGTGCACAAAGTGGCACATGTATCTGGAGTTGATTGCAGAGAAGCAGTCATACTTTGTTCATATCTCTCTTTCCGATGTTATCAGAATACTGAGGACTATGCTACACGGCAGAGACGAGTAAGCCAAGAAGTGCTCATCTGTTCAATAGTGGAACTTAACCTAGGTGGGTAAGAGATTCGTTCAGTGGTAAGGAACCCTTAACTGGAATTGGGATCCATGGCAAACTCTTATGGAGATGAAGAATCCAGACTCGAAGGGGGAACTTCCACTAACTAGAAATCTACAGACAAGCTACACCCATTAGAATCTCACCAAATTAACAATGTTTGTCTCATTTAACCTATACTGATCTCACTCTTTGTTGGAGATTCTGTTTGTATTTTTCAGAAGTCAGCAAGAACCATGAACAACCCAGTTCCACCAACAAGACATGGGATGATGGATGACACCCAGGCAGGAGATGAAGCACCTCTAACTTATCATTTAGAGCCCAAATGAAACCTCTGAGGATGTGGCAAGAGGAGCAAGAGAATTACGTGCACAGCAAGTCAGATAACCTATGAAATGGTAATGGAGACAGACACCAAGGACACCCAACACAGTCCAAAGCAGAAATTCAGAGACTCTCAAGATCTCAACAGTAAAGCAGACTTAAAACTTACCCACCATGATTCAGGGAACTTAGCAGAAGAGGGGGCGGAAAGATTGTAAGAGCCATGGTGGGGGAGAATATCCAGAGACATTGCCCCCCTCAACAACACACAAAGAAAAAAAACTGACTACTTCTTGCACAATTCATAACCTCCTATCCCATGGTCTGGTTCAACAGTCCCACTGAGGAGGGCCCCCAGCAGGTTGGGGAAAGGGAGGAGGAAAATGGGAGTACCATCACAAGACTTGCTCATACAATGTATCTAATTATTAACAATAAAAATTTATTTAAAATGAAGCTCTCTAGGGGTAGAGCTCTGGGTAAAAAGTAGTAGAGAAGATCCAACCCCTTGACCCACAGACAAGAAGGGAGAGAGGGACCCAAGTGTCAATGAAGGTGGAAGACAAGGCTTGGCATTGCCACCAGCAGCCTGAAGCATTCCCTCCTGAGAGGGATCTCCACTCAGGTAAAACCAGGTCCTTGGCAATGCCACAGAGAAGAATTGCAGGATGAGTGACAGTGAAGCAGTACGTTTAAGCACTTAAATAGAGAGACACATAAGAACAGTCCCCATCCAGAAATGTAGTGTGGGCTTCTCAAGACAGAGTCTCACTTAGGTGTCTTTACATATATAAGTATGTATGCAAATCACATGTAAATTGCACTCAGGAGTCTTTACATATATAAATATAGCTATATATAAATATATGTAAATCTTATATACACGCATATATGATTCTGTGGCTTTCTAAGTTACATTGCTCAAAAGATGGAATATACAATAAGTTTTAAAGATTAAGTAAAATATAAAATTTAAGTGAAGTTTAAAAATTAAGAATATATGAGTTGGTTTGCAAAAAAAAGAAAGAAAAGAAAATCTGGGCTAGAGAGATTGCTCAGTGGTTAAGGCACTTCCCTACAAAGCCTAATGATCTGGGTTCAGTGCCCGAGTACCCACATAAAGACAGAAGCACAAAGTGGTGCATGCATCTGGAGTTTGTTTGCAGTGGCTGGAGGTCCTGGTGCATGCCCATTCTCTCTCTCTCTCTCTCTCTCTCTCTCTCTCTCTCTCTCTCTCTCTCTCTCTCTCTCTCTATCATCTCAGCATCTGCTTGCAAATAAAAATTAAATATATATTAAAAAAGAAAATATTAAATAAAAAGGAATAATATCTTATTACAGATAAGAAAAAGTAAGGCATAAGCAAAGATAAGGAGGAATACAAAATTAGTAGGACAAAGAGAAGGCAGTTCCATGGTAGTTTTAAATCGAAAAAAATATGTATAATTATATTAAACATGAGCAGTCTAAATTACAATTAAAATGCAAAGGTTATCAGATTAGAAGTTGTAAAAACTAATTACATACTATTCACAAAGATACAGATAAGATATATGAATATAGAAAAAAGGTAGATGTAAAACAGAGGAAACTCCATGCCATAGAAATATTAAATGAATATGATGTGGTCTGTATAACAGACAAGATATCCTTTAAATCAAAAGATCTTGGCTATAATTAAGAAGAATCATATTTTTATAATGATGAAATGATTAATTTCCTGGGAATATAGAAAAGTTACAAATTTGCATGTGCCTACCATCCCATACTCAAAATAACAGCATTAATTGGCAAACTATATCAAAATATACAATGTAAAAACTGACAAAAGAATAAGGAAAAATAGAGCCACTCATAATTAGAGAAGAATATTTTTATTTTGAGAGAGGGTCTCATTCTAGCCCCTGCTGACCTGGAACACACTCTGTAGCCTAGACTGACCTCAAACACATAGCAATCCTACTACTTCAGCCTCCTGAGTGCTGCGATTCAAGATATGAGCCATCATGCCTGGCTCAAAGAAGAAACTTTAATTTCTATGTAACTGATAGATCTAGCATCCCCAAGACTGAACAATGCTAGAAACTTGAATATAAATTGATATAAAATTCATATTATGACCCAAAGGGCATACATAGCAGCCTGTGCCCAATGCATACGTGCATAAATCATCTGTGAAGCACAGATGACTACCAGATGACAAAACCAGTCCCAGCACATTTTAGTGCAGAACTGTAGACTCATAAGACTCATAAGATAAAGATAACAGAAAACCTTTAAATTTAGAAATTAAGAATTATACTTGTAGCCCAAAGTGTAAATTATGAAATTTTTTTGAATTCGGTAATGATAATACTATATAATAAAAGCCTATGTGATAGAGTTTACATTAAATGTAATTTTAATTGATACATTTACACTAAAAGGAATGCTGAAATTTTATAAACTAAACAAGCATATCAAGAATTGTGAGAGCTGTGGTGGAGGAGACTATCCAGAGGCATGGCACCCCTCAGTAACAACATACTAGGGCCAAGAGAACCTGGCTGAATACTAGGCTATCCATGGTCCCCTGTCACAAGGACTGATCCAGAAGACCCACGGAGGAGGACATCCAACTGGTTGGGGATGGGGGAGGGGGAGTATCGGAGAATTGGGGATAACAACTCATTGTTTGCCCACTAAATAATGTAACTCATTATGGACAATAAAAAAAAAGAAAAAAGAAATAAATAAATTTTAAAAAAGAATTTAAAAAGAAGAAAACATATGAGAAGCATAATAAAATAATAAATATAAATAAATGATGTAGGAAACAAATATATAATAGAAAACTACACAAAGCTATCAGCCAACAGACATAAAAAATTATGTCACTGAAAATAATGACTAAGAAAGAACAAGAGAATAAGTGTAAGTATTCACAGGAAAGGGAATTCCATACTGTAGAGCTTCGACAAACTCAGGTACAGGGGGCCTTGTGGATGTAGTTAGTGTTCTAGAACATAAAAGACCCGATGATCATGGAAGAGATACTAAGGATTAGCTGAAGTATATATTTATAATTCTGGCAATAAGTAAATTATAAAAGCCCTGTGGAACAAACTAAAAAGAGAATGAGGAAATATAAAATATGGAAATGTGATCGGATAGTAGATGTCAAAGAAGGTTTCCTACAGAACAGATATTTGAAATAAGAATTGAAAGTGAATGTGAATTAGCAAATGAAGAGAACAGCATGCAAGCAAAAACTGAAGAGTATTTTGAACATTTATAAAGTGAAACAGAATATTCAAGACTAGTACAAAGGTCAGACATGGAAATACACAAAACCATGAAGGTAAGAACTGTAAGAAACAGGCAAATCCAGGATGGGGAGGGAGCAAAGCAACTGGCTTAATTAACTTCACAATATAAAAAGGTAAAAAACACATCATTGCTAATAAGACTTAACCCAAAATAAGGAAGGTTAACATATATATATATATATATATATATATATATATATATATATATATATATATATATATATATATATGAAGAATTACTTAAGGATGTATTCCAGCATCATAAAATACATCTCCAGAACAAAAAATAAAATTATAGCACAGAGGATAAATGAAAATATAAGTAGGAAGAAAAGATAGGAGGAACTCTCCATGAGATAGGAGTAGGGAAAAACTTCCTGAGTAAATCTCCAGTAACCCAGGAAGTGCAACATCATTTAACCAATGGGACCTCATCAAGCGTAAAAGTTTCTATACAGACAAACATACCATATACTCAGAGCCAATAGATTACCATCAAACTGGAAGATGATTTTTGCCAGCTATAACACAGACAAAGGCCTAATTTCTAGAACTTACAAAGAACTTAAAAAAAAAAATCAAACAGCCCCCTCATAAAATGGGGCACTGATCTCAACAGAGAATTCACAGAGGAGGAAACACAAATGGCCTATTCTCACTTAAGAAAGTGCTGATCTTCCTGAATCATCAGGGAAATGCAAATCAAAACCCCAATGAGATTCCACCATACTCCAGTCAGAACAATTTTAAACACAACTTCAAGCAGAAGTACAGAGGCCCCTAAGGCCTCAACTATAAAGCAGCCTTAATACTCACCCACCATGACTCAGGGAACTGAGTGGAAGAGGGGGCAGAAAGATTGTAAGAGACATGGTGGGGGAGAATATCCAGAGACATTGCCCCCCTCAGTAACAACATGCAAAGGGGGGGTGGAACTGGGTTGACTCCTAGGTATAACCCCCATGGACTGATCCAGACTGCCCACGGAGGAGGATATCCAACTGATTGGGGACAGGGAAGAGGGAAATAGGGGAATTGGAGACATCAACACATTATTCACTTATTAAGAGTATCTAATTATGGATAATAAAAAAATTAGATATTAAAAAAATCCAACAATAGTTGCTGGCAAGGATGTGGAGGAAAAAAGAACCCTCATTCACTGCTGGTAGGATTGTAAACTTGTTCAACCACTATTTAAAGCAGCATGGAGACTCCTGAACAGAATGGACATAGAGTTACCAATGGACCCCAGCTATATCCCTCTACAAGGCATCTAACCACAAGATGTCACATCTCAGCACAGAGACATTTGCGCAATATCTAGAATGGTATCCAGTCCCCAAATGGTATCAAGTGCAGTGCTGGAAGGTGCTACATAAGCTGCCAGGGGAAATTGGTCAATGATATTTAGAGAAATCAGAGATCACTGATATATAACGCAGACTGTTGCCATGAGAAGGCTGAACACACTTTCTTCTGGGAAAGATCAGCAAGCCAAGAAGCAATCACTTGTGCAATTGAGGTGCCAAAACCCGGGGGTAATCAACAACTTTTAAATTAGCTAAAAAGCCTACTCAGTGACAAGGAACCCTGAACTGGAATTGGGACTCAGGGCAAAATCCTATGGGAACCAAAAACTGGGGCTCCAAAAAGAAATCCCCATTATCAGAGGACTACAGAGAGGCAATCTCAATAGAATCTTGCGAAATTAGAAATGTGTATCTCACTTAACCTATACTGATCTCTCTCTCTCTCTCTCTCTCTCTCTCTCTCTCTCTTTCTCTCTCCCCCCCCCATGGAGATTCTGTTTGTATTTTTCAGAAGGCAGTGAGAGAGCCATGGTCATTCCAACTCCACCAATAAACCACAGGCAGATGGCTGACATCCCAACAAGAGATGAACCACCCCAGGCCTATGGTGTAGGCCCCAATTAAACCCTTGAGAGAGTGGCAGGATAAGCAAGAGACCTATAACCACAGCCAATCAGACAACCCAGGATAAGTCAGTGGGACAGACACCAATGACTTAAAACACAACTTAAAGTAGAAGCACAGGGACTCTTAAGATCTCAACAATAAAGTAGACTTAAAACTCACCGACCAGGACTCAGGAAACTGAGTGGAAATGGGGGGGTGAGGGGGAGATTGTAAGAGCCATGGTAAGGGAGAATATCCAGAGACATTGCCCCCCTCAGCAACAATACACAAAGGTTTGAGGGGGGAAACTGGCTGCCTCCTATGCTATATCCATAACTCCCTACCCCATAGATTTATCTAGTATGCCCAATAAGGAGGATATCCCAGTGGATTAGGGACAGTGGGGAGGGAAATGGGAATACCAACACAATATTTGCTTATACAATGTATCTAAATTTAGATAATAAAGATTTAAAAAATTAATAAATAAATAAAAAGAAAAAAGAAAAAGAAAATAAGTAAAATTATATTTAAATCAAAATAATTAATTATGTAAATATTATAGTTATGTGAGAAATGTTAGTGGCACACTGTATAAGAAAATAGACATAATCCATAAATATAACAACAAAAAATTATACACGTGTCCAGTTAAAAAAAATTAAAAGACAGGAGAGAAGCCAATCGAGAGGAAATAAAGGATGTCTATGTAGCTTGCCTTGTTGAACAGAGTTGTTACATTTTTTTTAAATTCAAGGCATCTTCAGAGACAGTTTCAAATATATTTTCCAAGGCTTTAAGGACAGCTATAAGTATTTATAATAATCAGTACACTAAAATAAACAAGAAATGCTACAAATAACCAATCCTAAGGAAAGTAAGAAACATAAAACAAAAAAAACAATCATGATTGACCAAAAATGTGAAAAATGTCTTAAATAAATTTCAAACACATAAATATTTATAATAAATATTACATATATGTATCAACATGGAAACCAATCCAATATTTCCACAAGATAAATATGGATCAACATGGAGACATATCCAGTATCTCTACAAAGACGACCCTCCAACTTCAAATAAGTCTCATCAGAGACTAGCCAATAAAGAGATAAGCAATTTACCTGATATAATTATTGAGCTTCAATATCTGTTATCAATTGTAGTTTATATAAGATGGTTATCAAGTTCTGTGCTCTCCAGAGACTGTGTATGTTTCTCAAGTATCAATAAAATATTGACTATTCGTTAATCATATTGCAAAAGGAAATAAACTTGTCACTCATCATCTCTAGTCATAATGTATAAAGACCTGAAGTAATTAAAAACACAAAAAGATGTCACTCATATGTGACACATCAAGAGAACAAAGGAGACGAGGGGAACAAGGGGACCGGGAAAAATAGGGAGGAAAATGAACTCAAACTGCTTGAAAATGCCACGATGATCACTAAAACTCTGCATGTAACTAAAAAATACAATCAAATTTTTACAAAGAACAGAAATAATATTGTTCTGGTTATATGGAAGTTTTAAAAACTCTCCTAGATAATTATTCAAGTAAAGAGCAAACAGCAACCAAAAATATTATATTTAGAGCAAAATGGCAACTAGAAGACTCCATAATGAAGCTGCTGTATTTAAAACCATACTGTGAACAACTCACAGCTATATGCTTTCCCTTTTTATTTCCAAATATCACATGAGAAAATAAGTAAACATCCAACTCAAGAAGGAAGCTAGAAAATTAAGAACATATTAATCTTAAAGAAAACATAAATACCTGGGTGAGGTGCTGCACACCTTTAATACCAGCACTCAGGAGCAGAGGTAGGAGGATCACCATGTGTTTGAGGCCACTCTAAGACTACATAGGGAATTCCAGGTCAGTCTGGGCTAGAGCAAGACCCTACCTCAAAAAACAAAATAAATAAATAAAACACCTTAAATCCTCTGTAAATAATTGGATGAATTTACTATAATTTAGTAAGCTGAAGATACAAGACCTAGGAATTTCACATCCAAGTTTCTCAGATATTTTGGGCATGAATATGGCAGAACAGAATTACAAAAGATATTCACAACATCTTTGTAACAGTAAAGCTTAAACACAAAATAGGAAACAGAAATCATACCAAATATCCATGGGCAATAGAATGATATGCACCATACACTTGCATATTTTATCTTCGTATAGTATATGCTATTATTTTATCTTTTTAAATAACATAGTGAATTCCAGGTCAGCCTGGGCTAGAGCAAGAACCTACGGTGAAAAACCAAAAATAAAATAAAAATAAAAATAAAAATAAATAAAAAATAAAACATGTGGAATAAAAAACAAAATTCAGAATTCATTTGATTCAAAGTCTGTAAAGGTCAGAACACAAAAACAAGCAATATACATTTAGGGATATATAAATATTCTATAGCACTCTAAAGGATGTTAAGGAAATAACACAAAACTTGGAACAATAGTTATTACTTGGAAAAAAGGAGAGACACACACTGAGAAAAGCATTACAGAGAAGGCTAAAACATAGACATTCTTTTAAATTATGTGCTTAGTAAACTCATTATTATTAAATTACATTTATATATCACTTGTTTGCTTAGTATATTTCATATTTAAAAATACAAAAAACTAAATGAATGGATTAACAACACACAGTACGTTATCAACTAATAAAATAGAGCAGTAATGAGAAAAATGAGAAAATAAAGCAAATAATTTATTTTACAAAGAATGTAAAAACCAAACTCTGGCGATACCAGAGATAGAGACAAGACGAAGCCTGAAAACGTGCATTCTTAGGAAAGGGAAAGGTGTAAGCAAATATAGGAAAGAGATACTTCAAAAATGTTGGAGAAGATTCTTTGTACCTCTTCAGATATTTGTTAAAATGGAGATACTTGAAATGGTGTTCTTACTAATAGAAAGTACCAAAGTTATGAAAGAAAATATGAAATATAAACTCATTAAAATTATTGCCAAAATTATCTCAAGAACATTCAGGGCATAGAAAATATCATAAGCAACTGATTTGTTTTATTAGTGCCATGGACATGTTGCATACGACAGACTGAAAAAAGGGGGAAATCAAAGGTTAATCAGTTAATTCCAAGAAACCAGCATGTCCCTGTCATTGAAAACTTGACTAAATTATCACACACAAAAAAAAAAACAGAAAAGGGAGTGGTCAGTCATATTTATGAATACCAATAATCCAGTCCCAAACAGGCCAGATGGCTGAATTTAGCATCATATTAAAATTAAAATGCACTATCACCAAATATGCTTATTCAAAAATATGAAAAGTTGCCCTTAGGAAACCTGCATGTAAATTATATCAAATGACATAAGGGGAGATTATATGATCACCTCTGTAATACCAAAAATGCATTTAATAAAAAAAATATAAATTCAGCAAATGTCTTTGTGCTGAGGTGAGGAATCTTGAGAGTAGATGCCCAGTAAAAGGATAGCTGGGTCCATTGGTAGCTCTATATGCATCTTGTTCAGGAGCCTCCACACTGCTTTCCATAATGGTTGTACAAGTTTGCAATCCCACCAGCAGTGAATGAAGGTTCCTTCCCCACCCCCACCTCCCACCCCCACATATTGGATTTAGTGGCTCAATTCATAATAGCTAAAAATTGGAATCAATCCAAATGCCCATCACTGGACAAATGGATATCAAAGTTGTGGTACATATACACCATGGAATTCTACTCAGCTGAAAGGAAAAAAATGACCTTAAGAAATTTAAAGAGAAGTGGATGGACTTAGAGATCATTCTTTGTGACCTCACACAAGAACAGAGAGCCAAGCACCGTGTATTCTCCCTCGTATGTAGTCCTTACCAAGTTAAGAAAACCTGACAGATTCTGTTTGTGTGTTTAAGAAGGCACTGAGAACCATGGACAACCC
Source organism: Zapus hudsonius (assembly GCA_004024765.1). Lineage (NCBI taxonomy): Eukaryota > Metazoa > Chordata > Mammalia > Rodentia > Dipodidae > Zapus > Zapus hudsonius. The sequence goes on along the minus strand of PVHP010000341.1, from coordinate 71,510 downwards.
AATTCTAACATCAGGACCTGGGATGATGCCTGACACCCAGACAGAAGATGAACCACTTCTAAATTATGAAATAAAGCCCAGATGAAACCTTTGAGGAAGCAGTGAGATGAACAAGAGAGCTACCTCCACAGCAAGATAGCCTGTGTAAGGATAAAGGAGACAGACACTGAGGATATCCAACATAGTCCAAAGCAGAAATCCAGAGACTCTTAAGACCTCCATAGTAAAGCAGACCTAAAACTCACCCACCATGACTCAGAGATCTGAGCGGAAGAGGGGGTGGAAATATTTGAGAGCAATGGTAGGGTTGAATATCCAGAGCCATTATCCTCCTCAGCAACAACACACAAAGAAAAAAAAAAAAAACTAACAACAACAAAAACTGCTACCTTTTATACAATCCATAACCCCCTATCCCATGGTCTGGTCCAGCTAGCCCAATGAGGAGGTCCCCCAGAGGGAAATGGGGGGGGGTCTCATCACAAGACTTGCTCATATAATGTATCTAATTATTGACAATAAATATGTTAATATATATTAAAATGTAACATCCACTCCTTCTTAGAAAGAAAAACGACCTAGGTATAGGAAATTAAATAAACAGGAAAAATAATACCTCCTTAATTAACAGTGAAAAGGGCTATTTTATTAAATAAGTAATAAACAAGATAAAAAATATCAGCTTATTACATTATAACAGCATTGCTTGGAAAGCCCAGGTAAGAGAAGAAATATCTAGAAAGGGACGCTGAAAGAAAGACCAGATCAGATGACACAGTTTACGAACTGCTTGGCCCGGAGATGGCTCAGTGGGTAAAGTGCTTGCTGCACAAGCTTGAGGACCCAGTGCAGATCCTCAGCACCCACGTAAGGGCCAGGTGAGCACTGCAGCCCGCTCTCCAGAGGTGAAGGCAGGGGATCCCCAGCGCAAGCTGGCTAGCTAGACTAGCTGAGGCAGCAAGCTCTGGTTCAAGTGAGAGCCTCTAAGAGTAAACAGAGTGAAGGAGGAAGATACCCCAAGTCAGCCTCTGGTCTGTGCGAGTGTGTGTGCGCACACACACACACACACACACACACACACACACATAATTTTTAAAAAGATGTTATGGCTGTCTAAAATCCTAAAAGGAAGCAAACAGGAAGACACTATTTACAAAAGCAACTACTTGGTAATAGACATAGGATCTAAGGCAAGAAAACTGGAAAATTCTAATAGCATAGTAACTGAAGTCCTGATACATGGGAGAACTATATTCCTGACTGAGAAGACCCATGGTCACAAAGGTGTAAATGTGCATTTAAATATGCAAAAGTTACGCCACCAAAGGCATGAAAGAGACTAAAAATCCATGGTTACAGTATTTCAACATGAGAAGTCCTTCCTACACTCTGAGGAGGGAAGGTAGGAAGAAAAGAAGTAGAAAGAAGGGAAAAGAGGAAAACTGGGAAGAACCATCAAAACATAATTTAATCTGGGGCTGGGGAGGTGGCTCCCAAGCTAAAGGTACTTGCTTGCAAAGCTTGATGGCCTGTTTTCAATTCCCCAGCCATCCTTGTAAAATCAGAGAGGAATTCATTTGCATGGAAAAAGACCCTGGAGCACACTTACACACATGCATACATAAATAAATATTTCAAAAACATTCTTTATTCTGTCACAAAATTCTATTCACACACACACAAAAAAAAAAACTGACACCTAACCAGAAAGAAAAATATTTTACTATTGTATATAGTAGACAAGGAGTAAACCCACTAATGGCTTTTAAAAAAATTTTGTTCTAGCAAGAAGTGCAAAAAAAATCAAACCTCAAATTGCCTTGTAAAAAAAATAAATAAATAGAAGTATAAACCAGGTATGATGGCACACGCCTTTAAGTCCAGCACTTTGGAGACTGAGATAGGAGGACTGTGGTGAGTTCAAGTCTAGACCAGAGCTACAGAGTTCCAGGTCAACCTGGGCTGTGGTTAGAACCTGCCTTAAAAAAAAAAAAAAGTCTAAGTACAAAGAGCCTAGTGAGAGAAGACTGTCAGCTACTATTGGAAACATCTACTTGGGATGGAAGCTCTTGGTTCTGGAGAGTCAATGACAATATTATCACTATGACAAAGGACACACTCACTACCTTCTAGAAAGAGACTAAGTATCATAAGCTAATGTCAACAACATATACAGAGACTGAGAGAGAAAGCTTGTGGTTAGTCATTCTCCACTATTTAAAATACTAAAAATCTCAAGGATGGGTATGCTACAACAGGGTAAAATATTATACGACACAGCATATTAAAATTGTATTTTGAATACAACTAAAATAAGGAAATACTTATATTGTTAAAAGAAGAGTCACAAAACATTTTTGTGCAACCTGGCCACAATTTTGTCCATGTGAACTTATCACACATCCATTTGGAGAGTCTTTATGTAAGTATTAAAAACAAAAAAGACCAGGACACTATGCAGCCTCTGTTGGGGGAGAAAACACATCAGTGGTATTAACCAGCAGTAGACCCTGCAAGCTTTATGTTGGTCGGTTAGACTATTTGGCATGTCTGTCATGGGGCAAACCAACTGCTCTCTGATTGATTTTGAGCCTTGCTCCACGGGAAGGAATCCATGCCTGGTGCTGAAAACCTAATCAAAAGCCTATGGCTGGGGAGGTCTTAAGTCCTTGGGGAAAACTACTGTTGTCTAGCTAGATATATTATACCTACTAAAATATTCTCTAAATACTTATGTTTATGCCCATATATTAATGCTATTCTCACTTTTGGTTAGAGAAGCTTCTCTTTTCAGATGGTGGTGACCACTGGGTGACTCAAAACTCATCAAAGTGCTGAGAAGAGACAGTGAAGTGTTTCAGCACAGAGTGAGTGAAGCATCTTTATCACACCCTCCAAGGCTCAAGGGATCATTGTGTAAGAGGTGGCAGAAAGAATATAAAAGCCAAAGGAGGACTCCTTACAATACTGTCTTCCAGACACAAAGTGGCCTTGATATCCATGACCTCATGGATATCATGTAGGGCTGCCACTACCTACACAAGAAAAATGGTAACATCAAAACAGAACAGGGTCTAGTAGGGAAGAAAGGATTCAGTGGAGGGGAGATAGGACAGGAGGGAAAGAGAAGGTGGTAGAGAGGATGAGGATTATGGTCTATTGTGTATATGTATGGAGGTTGTCAACAAAAAGGTTATTTTTAAAGACCTGAAAACAATACATGCAAGCTAAGAGTGAACACTGCTAAACAGAAAAGTTATGACAAATGAGTTTCTTCTTGTTTTATTGTATATTTTCAAATTTTTACAGTATCATATATTTTATTCTAATCTGTTTCATTTAAAATGTTTTTATTAATGAAACCTGTAACAGAGAGAAAGAACTGAGTTAAGACACTAGAGACAAGGACACATGAACACCATGACTGTAGCAACTGAAAACCTCCAGACACAAATGCATTTCCATTTGAAAACTTGAAGACAACCTTATCAGGAAAATTGCACAAGGGTGACTAGCATTTTTTTTTATCTTGAAAAATGAGAACTGCATGCAGAACAGAAATGTACTGATTTTTCCCATTCTACCAACTTCCAACTAAGGAGCTTTCCATGAATTCTTGATAAAAGTTTTAAGATGGATTTTGAAGGTCATTTTTTGGTTGGCATAAAAGTGTGGAATAACTTATCCGTAACAACATGGAATTACTACAATAAAGTCATTCACACTAGTCTTATTTCCTCCTATAATGGGACCTTCAGGATTATACATAAGAAAAATTATGCAGGTGCATGGTATCATGAAAACAACAATGAATTTGATAAAAAAAACTTCTATATCATGTTGAGTAAGGCTGTAAAGTATCAATAACATGAGAGTAATTTCAGAAAGAAAAGTGCACCAAGGACTTCCGAAACTTCTCTCCCCCATAAAGCAATGAAAAACTGCAACAAAATTTTAGGATCAACTTTTTCATAACTCTAGAAATTATTAACCAGAGGCTCATAGCAAAATGGAGATATTTATTCAAAAAATGGCCAAATCTTAGTAAAAATGCAAGTTCTGTCATATTTTAATTTATTTATGCTTTCATAAGTACACACTTTCCTAATATGCTCCTTTACATTCCCTAGGGTAAAGCCCCAAAATAAGACACCAACATAAACTATAAAGAGTATCTACTAAGAAAAAGTAGCTAGGTAAACTTAACAGAAATCATTATGAAATATGCATCTAGGTTATGAACCCAAAAGGAAGGAGTGTGCTACAATAAACTCTTCATCTATTCTTGGAATTATCTGTGTGTTTAAAAAAAGTCTGGGAGTTTGTAACTGATTTCTAAATTCAGGGGATTAAAATAATGAAATGCTGAATGTATTTAATCCCTACAGCAATAATAACAACATGTGCACCTAAAAACACAGCTCCCAAATATATAAAGCAAACATCAACAAATTAAAGGAGAAGCAGACTGGTCTACAAAATTTGAATGTCCCACATTCAACAGTATACAGAACAAATAGAATACCAACAAGAAATCAAATGACTTGAAAGGACATTGTCAACCAAATAAACATACTAGAAAATAAGTCATTCCACTCAACAACACAGGATGTATGTTCTTCTCAAGTACACAGGCTTGTTTCCAAGATGGATTATATGTTAACCTACAAATGAAACTTTAATATTTTTCTTAAAGTGAAAAACATTTAAAAGGGCAAGTTTATGGAACTATCAAATTTTGGGTTGCTTATTTATTTTGTCATGAAACCAAGTTAAAATAAACTATAATGAGCTGGAAAGAAAACATATCTAAAATCACATAAAGTATGTTTTCTGACCACAATAGAATAAACCAGAAATTAATAATATAAAACTATAAGACTCAAAGATACATGGACATTAATCTACCTTCTCTTAAATAACTAGAGTCAAAGTGGAACTCACAAGGGAAATTTGAAAATATCTTGAGGAAAATGAAAAAATCAATACTGCAATATTTATGAGAAACATCAAACACGAGTGAAGAAGGAAGCTTGTGAACATGTACATTAAGAATATATATTATAAATGAGTGGCCAAATTGTATGCCTTAAGTAGATAGGTTAAAAAAACTAAACCCAAACCTCACAGAAGAAGCGAAAGAATAAGAAAGATTAGAGATAAAAAATGAGAATAGACAGAGAAAGAAAAAAAATCAAAGAAACTAAAGTTGGCTATTTGAAAAATTCAACAAGATTGGCAAACTTTTGGCTAAGAAAAAAATATTAAAATTACTAAAATTAGAAATGAAAGAGAAATGACTACAGAATATGCAAATATACAAGTAATTATAAGAAAATTTATTAACAACTGCACACTGGCAACCTCCATAAAATAGAAAAATTCCTAGATACACACTGAGTGACTAAAATGGACTTAAGAACAATAGGGAACCTGAGTACACTTGGACCATGAAAGGAAAATGACTAATCAAAAGACGGCTAGAACCAGAGCACTTCACTGGGCAATTCTACCAAACATTTAAAGGCGAATTCATACTAATTCTCTCCGATACTGTCAAAAAAATTAAAGGGCAGTACATTTTCAAACTCACTGCCAGACACAATGAAAATAAAATATAATCCAATATCCTTGGGTATACAGATACAAAAATCCCCAACAAAATACTAGCAGACTGCATCCATAAGCATACTCAAGGTATCATACACTGAAACCAAGTGGAAGTGATCCCAGAAACGCAAAGTTGGTTGAGCGTGAGAATCATAAGTATAGCACACCACATTAATAGAAGGAAGACAGCACATAATCATCTCCAGTGACTGGGGAAAGGTATTTGACAAACCCAACACCATTTCATGATATAAAAATAATAATAATCACCGAACTAGAAAAAAATGAAACTCTTCCAGCATGTTAATATTTATGAAAAACCCACAGATAATGTATTCCACAGTGAAACACTGGTAGTCTTCCCCTAATATCAGTAATAAGACAAAAATGCCTGCTTCTCTACTGTTTTACATGGAGTTCAAGCTTTAAATGTAACACCAAAACCACAGGTAGCAAAAGAAAAAAATAGATGTATTGGACTTCATTAGCATTTTGTGTGCTGTCAAAAGGCTGAAAACGTAACCCATAGAAAGCCTTTCAAATCACATATTTGATAAGTTTAATATCCAGGATATATATTCTTGACTTTTAGCAGTTCATCAAAAGGAAGACAAAAAACTCCATTCAAAAATAAGCAAAATACTTGAACAAAGATACACAGGTAACTACCAACCATATGAAAATATGTCCAACATCACTAACATTTAAAGACTTACAAATCAAAATGAGCTACCATTTCAAAAATACCAGAATAATTATAATTTTAAAAACCAAATAAACAGAAAATAACAAGTGTTGGTGAGGATGTGAATAAACTACAATGCTTCTGCAATTGTAGTGAAAATATAAAAGCATGTGGACAGGATGGAAAACATTTTGATAGTTTCTCACAGAGTTAGAGAATTCAACCCCTAAATACACATTTCCTCCAAAACCTAAAAACCAGTATCTGTAAGCCAATGCACATAGCAACATTATTCCACAAATACCTTGTGGTGGTTTGATTCAGGTGTCTCCCATAAGCTTAAGTGTTCTGAATGCTAGGTCCCCAGATGGTGGCAATTTGTGAATTGGAGCCTCCTGGCAGTGGACTGTTGAGGGTGGGCTTATGGGTGTTATAAGCCAGCTTCCCCTTGTCAGTGTTAGGCACGCTATCCTGTTGCTTTTGTCCACCTGATGATGACCAGGGGGTGATGTTCAGCCTCTGCTCATGTCATCATTTTCCCCTGCCATCATGGAGCCTTCCCTCAAGTCTGTAAGTCAAAATAAAACCTTTCCTCCCTTACAGATCCTAACTTTTGCTGAAAAAGAGCAAAAGAAAAGCGTATTGTGTGTTATCTTGCCTATCCCCCTCCCCTAGGTTTCTTTAGTGAGGCACTATTCCACCATATTAACCAGAAGTTCACTCATGTAATTTTTAAAATATTTATTCTGCATTGAGGGTTCTGGCTTCTCCTAAGATTAATTGAAATAAAAGTCAGGTTTCCAAATTACAAGATATGACCTTTACTGGGAAAAAACATCAAGTGGTTCTAGGTTATTTAAAGTGGGGCATTAAAAGACTTGAGAATATTTATGAGAGAACAGCCAGGAGGGTGAGGGGTTGAGAAACATCAAGATTAGAGCAGGAAAAAGAGATAGTAATAGTGATTCTGGAGGAAAGTAGCTCAAATTTTTAGTAGATCTGAGTTCTCCTGGATACATGAAAGAATTACACAAGCAACTCTTAAGTTCTCAGTACAGCACTGAGCAAGGCAAACATGATTCCACCTTCTGGGAGACAGGACACAGTTACTGACTGGTTACTGAGGTCACAGTGCTCAGTTCCAAAGAGAGGCACAGGAATCAAGAGTGTGTGATAGGTAATTTCTTTTTTAAAAAATATTTTTATTTGCAAGCAGAGAGAGAAAAAAAAGAGAGAGAGAATGGGCATGTCAGGGCCTCCAGCTGCTGTAAATGAACTCCAGATGCATGTGGCTTTGTGCATCTGGCCTGGGGAATCAAACCCAGGTTATTAGGCTCTGCAGGCAAGTGCCTTAACTGCTTAGCCACCTCTCCAGCCCCCCCCCCAGTGGTGGTTAATTTCTATTGCCAATTTGACTGGATCACGAATCAAGTAAGAGACACACCTCTTGGCCAGGCATTTTAAGGATGGAGTAACTGAGGGGGAAAAACTCTCCCCCAGTGTAAGGAGCCCTTCCAGTGGCAGACAATATATAAAAAAGTATAGGAAAAGGTGGCCCTTTTCCCCCTCATGCCTTTGACCCTTGCTGGTAAGTGCATCCACCCTGTTGCTAGCATCCTTTGCTGACAGTGGAACTAGCTTCTTCAGTATCCAGCATGGACTAAAGACCAGTTGTCTCTAAGAACCTTCAGACCTTCAGCTCCAGATTGGGACTGCTGAGGCATCCAGCCTTGTGGTCTGAGAGGATACTAGGTTCTCTGGCTCTCCAGCCTCCAGACAGCCATTGTTGAACTACTCAGCCTGTATCATGTACACAATCTAATAGATCCCCTTCATGACATACATTCAACTGGCCCTGTCTGTCTTGAGAACCCTGATTAATGCAGGGAAAAATGATCAGCTGATCATCATGCATCAAAACATCCCACTTGTAACATCACCACATAAACATGTGCAATCATTACTTGTTATGAAAAATAAAATGAAACTTTATAAAAAGGAGAAAGGAATGACTTGGACTGGGATGGGACAGAGGAAACTAAACCAGTAGGTCTTGGTGAACCAATCCATTGCTCCACAGATGAAAATTACAGAAGGACAACATTAGCTCACTGGACCAAAGCTTTTTCTGTCAGCCACAATGGGAAAGCCTGCCTCTGTAGTAGGGCACCCTTTTCCTCCAAAGTATGTGAAGAATGTGTGTATGTGCCCATGAGGAATTGGTCTAAGGCATCCAATTATTCTAAATTCTAAGACTTCCAGCTACAATCAGTACAAATGTCAAGTCACCTGGACAATTCATCTAAGAAAGGGGGGCACTGAAAGTTTGTGTAGTATCTTCATTGCCCTCTGTCTCTTATGATCTCTAATCAGGTTGAGTTTATTACCCAAATGTGTACTAATTAATTAATACCAGCTCTACTACTTGTCATGCAAGTGGTGAAAGACAGCACTGACTGTACATCTCTTTGTAGTTCTTTCCTGTCTGTGTTAGTATAGTGGTTCTACTTATTTCAATCTGATGTCTTAATTTCAGAGATTACCATGTGCACTATTACTTTAAAAAAAACACTAGAGGCTGGAGAGATGGCTCATAGGTTAATGGTGTTTGCTTGCAAAGCCTTATGACATGGGTTTGATTCCCCAGTACCCATGTAAAGCTAAATACACAAAGTACATGCATCTGGAGTTTCTTTACAGTGACCAGAGGTCCTAGTGTACTTGTATTCTTCCCCCTTCTTTCTTTGCAAATAAATAAATAAAAATAATTATTTTTAAAATACCAAGTATGTGAACTCCTTAGCTAGAATCTGAGATTACTTTTCTTACTCATGATGGGAAGTCTCCATCCACCAGTCCATGATAGCAAGGAAAATATTTCAAAAATATCACCCGGCCAATTCCAGTGGTGAAGGGGTACTAACACCATGCCAGCCAATAGGGAAGGGAAGCAGCCTGTGGGGAGACACAGTGGAGTGCATTGATATGAAAGAAAAGAATGAGAAGAGACTGAGACATGCTTCTAATTGGCCTCAACACCAGTCTTCTCCAAGTCTGAGGAAAGGCAGAGCAACCCAAGGCCACAGACATGATACCACCATAGTCAGGGCAGAGCAGAAATCACAGACTCAGCTGCTCCCACCTTAATAACTTATTTACCTGGGCTCATGTCCTATCAGCATGCATGCTTCTCGCCCTGGTAAGACATACCATGCCAGCACATGGCCAGCCCATGTGGCATATTGTGTTTTCATGCTCTAAGCACGGAGGAGCATGAGGCCTTCCTTTTCTCGTTCTTACTGCAACACTCATTAACAACATTTAGGATTCAGTATCTCATACAGGGGAAAGATGGAGCTGTGGCAGGAAGGCCATCTGCCAACAAAATGAGGAAGGTCAGAGGAACAATCCAGGCATTATATCATGTATCAAGAAACGAGGAGTGGTGCCTAAGACAAGCTGGCTGAAATCTTAGTTCTTGGGACTGGGGGGATAGATCAGTCAGTAGCATGTATGAGGACCTGAATTCAATCCCCAGAACCCATGTAAAAATGTTGGGTGTGGGAAGCAGACACAGGAGGAGCCTTGAGGCTCACTGACCAGCCAATCTAGCCTACCTGACCAGACCAGTGAGAGACACTGTCTCATCAAAAGATAAGCAGCTTGAGAGGAATGACACTCAAAGCTGTCTTATGACATCTCCCACAGACACACACACACATCAATCATTAATCACTCAGTCTTGGTTCCAGTATTTTGTAGCTGTGAGCCTCTTGATGTGAGTAATAAACTAGGGAGGGCACTCATTCCCATTTCACAGGAAGGCCTAAAGAACAATGCCTATGAAGAATCTCCCGCAATGGTGAACTCTCATTAAATACTAGTGCTACTGTTTTTACCATGATGAAAAAGATTGTTTTACACAAAAAGCACATGAGGTGTCATTTCAATTTACTCCTTGTTTCTCATCTGGGATCAAAGATTAGATTTCCTCAAAGGATACACTGTGAGTCAGTGAGTCAGTAAGTCAGTAATCAAAGAGGGTTTATACCAGCTTCCCAAAAAGTCAATCCTACAGTCATAGCAACAAAAGGGAAGCAGGAGAACAAAGAAAGGCCCAGGGTATCAAAGGCTTGTCCATCTCTGCCAGGTTTGATAATCAAGGTGAGAAAACAATCTCAGGATGTACACAGCACCAGAGCATGCACCTGCTCAAGAGAAAGCTCTACGGAGTGATGGCCAGAAGTGTCTGCATTCTGAAGACAGTCATGTGTGGTTCCCTTCCTCTAGTAACAGCAAAGTCTGCTTCACAGGTCTCCGTGTATACTCTATGCTTCCAAGCGGATGTGGTGTTGGGTTTCCAGACATGCAAGCAAACAGAACAATTGACAAGACGCTGATTCCACTGTCAGCAAAGGATGCTAGCAACAGGGTGGATGCACTTACCAGCAAGGGTCAAAGGCATGAGGGGGAAAAGGGCCACCTTTTCCTATACTTTTTTATATATTGTCTGCCACTGGAAGGGCTCCTTACACTGGGGGAGAGTTTTTCCCCCTCAGTTACTCCGTCCTCAAAATTCCCTCAGAGACCTGCCCAAGAGGCATGTCTCTTACTTGTTAATTTCTTTAATTGTCAAGACAACCAAAATTTCCTCTGCCCTCCTTATAGTAATATGCACTTTAGACTCCATTACTTGGCCTGACTTCCAACAACTGACATGTGAATTTGCATTTCCAGAAGATATCAGGGCTCACCTTAATGTCAAGGCCTGTGCTATTAGTCAGGACGACAGGACAGGTCCCGGCCACATTTATCAGCACAATAAGGACTCAACAAGACCCAAGGCCATGCTAGACTTCACTGGCCTTCTTTAATACATCTTGACAAGAAAGTAACAATGACATTAAGATTTTTAAGTGACTTCCAGGAGAGTGAAGGAAGACGCTAATTCTGCCTCATGTTTGACATACTGATACAAGCAAGACAACAGTCACTTCGCATCTCAAGCATATTTTTCCTCCAACAGGATCAAAGGGCCTCATGTTTTTTTATCACTTGTTGGAGATAGCAGTAATATTTAGCATGACTTCAAATCTCTCATACAACTCCAAAACCCAGCAGTGCTCTGGAGACAGAAGGGCACTCACTCATCACTGAAATACAAAGCTTGGTGCTTTCAAGAGTTTGGTTTATAGGAAATCAGTGTCCACTGGGTCAATAAAGATGTAGAAAAGATAAAGAGGTAGACACACTGAACATATCTTTCAGCATCCCACCAAGCAGGTTGTAGAAATGGGACAATTTCAACTTTCCTGGACATGTAAACCATGAATATATTAATAGTTTTCATTAAACAGATTAATTTTTGAGAGTTGCCCTATGCCAGGTGCTAAAGATGGAAGAAGTCAGACCAATTCACTGCCTTCATCAAGATCACAATCTAGTAAGAGATTCTGAAAATAATATGTATTATGATATATCAAAGCATGTGCTATAACACAAGAAAAATGGGGCCTATATGAGCAACAAAGAAAGGCCAGAAAGCTTTAGACTCTATTATGTGATCTGACCTCCAACAGTTGACACATGAATTTGGATTTGCAGGAAGAGTTTGGACATCTCAGGGTTCTCCTTCATTCCAAGGCCTGTAATGACAGGCCAGGAAGACAGGTCTGGCCTCATTCAACATCATGAGAATTCAACAACACTTGGCTATGCTAAGCCAAGGAAGCTCTACCAAGTGTAATTCCTAAGCAGAGACCAACAGAAGGACCAGGAACTAAGCTATCTATGATAGAACAATGGGTGATGATGAAGGCTGGCACATCATCCAGAAGAATTTGTTGTAGGAGGAAGAGAGCAGAACACTCAAGGAACAGAAGGCAACTCGCTGGATGGAATACACACTGTACACAGAGAAACATCAGGACATAAGAGTAGATCACAAAAACTTATATCTTTAAAGGAGAAATACATGATAAAATAGGGGAATATCATCTTTGTATGCATGAATCTGCAAGAGTATATGCATGTTTCTGTGGAGGTATATATGTGTGCACATACACATGAAGGACAAATAACCTTGGGTGTTGTTCAATGCCATCACCACTTTTTAAGACAGGATCTCTCCCTGGCTTAGAACTTGCCTAACTAGGCTATACTGGCTGGCCAACAGGCCCCTGGGATCTGCCTGTCTCTGCCTCCCAGGCACCTGATTACAAGCATATGCCACCACACCTGGCTTCATACATGGGTTCTGGAGATTGAACTGAGGTCGTCATGCTTGCAAGGCATGAACTTTAATGATTGAGCAGCTCCCAGCCCAACAAAATAGATATAAGCTGAGCATTATTAGAACAAGCCAATGAATAGAAGGCATCCCCAGTATTAAAGTGATGAAAATGACTATGAAGAAAAAATAATGGTTTCAAGAAATATACAGGCTATTGATTCAAGATAACAGATACGGTGTCTGGGTGAAACAAAGAGTCCATTTTTCTAGCCTGGGAATGACTGGGATGGAGGCTAGAACCCAGAGGAAGATCCTAGCTCAACCCTGCATATGCTGGATTTAAAGGGCCCAAGCAGAATTAGATGGACAGTTCTGAAATTTTGGAGAAGAATCCAGGGAAGTATCAGAGAATGGAAAATCATTCATACAGTCAGTGTGGTACAATGAGAGAGTAACCATATCTCATTTCTCAATCTGCCAAGTTTAAGGAGAAGGCAGCAAAAGATGAGAACACACAACAAAAGAACAGTGGCAGAACACTCAAGGAAATGCTCCAAAAATGGGGAGGAAGGGTATCCAAGAGAGGAGCCTGAGCCATCTCCCTGTGTGGCAGTATATGCTTTATCTTGCATGGGCAGTCAAAGAATTTCAAACACAATCCCACTCAGACCCAGGTCATCCCCAAGAAGATAACAAATGTCATTCCCTCTTCAAGGGAGGTGATGATGTGGCAGATGTGAACCCAGGAGGGTCTGGAGGAGAATGAATGGCATAGATGACAAGATGTGACATTCAGCTCAGGTCCCCCTTTTTCAGAATGAAGACACCCATCTCACAGTTGCAAGGATGATCTCTGCTATTCAGGCTCCCAGATGTGGCCCTCTAGGGAGCTGCACTGCCCCATCTCATGGAGCAGCATACAACAGTGAATAGGTAAGGTAGGGATATAAAGGTCCTCTTGCCTCCACTGGGAACATCTGGAAACTAGTTGGTACTCAGCCATTATCTTGCTGTATATCAGCTTCATTTTCTGTCCAATCCTGCCTCCCTTTCATCCTTAGAGGTGTATCACCCAAGAATGGTCCTCAGGAAACCCTCTGAACACAAGTCTCCATTTCAGCCTGTCTACCAGCAGCTCAATATAGAATGAATGTTATACATCAAACTGAGCCAAGCCACTGAGTCTAGAACAGAGAGAGAGACCTGGAGCTGCTGAGGGTGGTTCTGTATTCTGGGTATGAACTGTATAACTGATAAGCATGGCTACTCTCTATCCAGATGTCACCCAAAAGGAGAAACAATGGCTTGCTTGAAGGTTTCAATTTGCCTTAAGGGACTTGTGTAACAAGTCTAATATGTCTATACAGGGTCCAATGGACAACAAAATGGGAACTTGAATTTCCAGGAAAAAACTGAGGGAATCTTCTTAGAAAAGCGACAGAACTGCAATACACAGGAAACAATAAAGGAAGTTTACTGAAGGGAAGACCAAGATGGCCTGGAAGCCCCACCTCCAAATGATTTCATTCCTTCACTGAGCATTTACTTCAAAGCTACCATGTCACCAACAAAAGGACACAAGATGGGAATACAATCATGAATAATTCAGATACCATACCTCCCTTGCTGAACTTGGAGTCTATCAGAAAAGAGTAGAGCTCAGCCATGGAAGCATTTTCCCAATCAAAATGGACATAAGATTATTTCTTTATGTCTATCTATATATTTATCTATCTGTCTGTCTATCCATCCATCCATCCATCCATCCATCCATCTATATCTTTTGGAGGTTTAACTTGTGGTCACTTTTCATCCCTGAGTTAACTGTTTCAGGCAGTAAATTTTATTTTTATTAATAGCAAAAACATTCAATGAAATCCAAGAATGTAGCTTCCTTCTCTGGCAACGTGTGAACAGACAACTTCTTCCAGTATTGGCTTGCTTGTACACAAGAAAATGGCCTTGAGGGAGAGGTCGGAGCAAGATGGTGGACAAGTAACAGCGTCGCCAGGACTCTCTCCATAAAGGTTTGATTTTCCAGCTGGGATCCAAACCCCGGACCCCAGCTGGACCTGAACCCAAACCCACCCTCCCCCCAGCTTCTGCACCAGCACAGACAGGGTTCCCCAGCAGCTCTCTGCTCTGCAGAGGAAGAGAGAGCCATCCCCTCCCCTACCCCAAGCTCCCGCCATTGTCTCCTCCCAGCAGGTTCCAAGGCACTGGCTGAGCACCTTTCCCTCACGGGGCCCCTTCCCTCCAGCACCCGATCGTCCAGAGCACTTCTCTCCACAACCCCCCCACACACACACACACACATACACAGGCAGACACGATCCTTGAGCAAAATGACCTAGCTTGGTTCCAGGGCCAGACCTCATGCAGATACCTGGGAACCTCGGCAGAGGCCGGTTCAGATGTCTACCTGCCAGGAGGGCACAGGCGGTCTCAGCAAGTACCAGGGATTCCACACCACTGCCAGGTGGGAAGACACTGGGCTCTATAGTTGGGGGTGCTGGAGCTGTTTTTTTCACTGTAGCATAGCAATCGGGGACAGGGACCTATGAGGTGCCTCTAAGACTAAACAGTCACATACAGAGGGATCCAGACAGGTAAAGATCTTAAGCCTGTCTGGGGACAGAACACCCTAACAGGAAAGACCTCTGTTTAAGATCAAACCTGGTGATCATTCCACTGGAAGTAAAGTGGGCTGAAAAGCACTCCCCAGGGTGCCTGAGTCCCACTCCCCTACCTAGACATGGGCAGAAACCAATGAAAAAAACCCATAGACATTAAAGACGGATCTCCCCAACTCAGGGCCTCCAGTCCCATTATGGAACAGGAAAGTGGCAAGGAAGTGGAGACAACAAAAATACAATCCCAAAGAGAGAATAATATGACTCCTGACCACAACTGCAATGGAAACATGAAGCAGTTAATGCCTGATATGGAAACTATGAAAAGACATGAATGAGATGAAACTCACCAACTCACGCATAGACTCCAGACTGAATTTAATGGAAAGAAATATGAATGAAGTGAATTGAAGATGAACCAACTTCGGGAGGAGCTAGATAATCAATTGATTAATTTTGATGGGGACTTAAGAAAACTTAAAAATGATTTTCAGGAATCCCTAGCAAAAACAAAAATAGACTGGAAACTGGATCTCACCAAAGAATTGGTGTCTATACACAAAATTATAGCAGAAACCAAAAATGAAATGGAATTGTTAAAAACCTCCCTAGAATCAATCAGTCCCAGAATCGACAATCTGGAGGACAAACTCTCAGACGTTGAGGACAAAACAGAAGGAATTAATAAGGATGTCATAGGATTCAACAAATTCAAGAAATCAAGTGAGCATAATTGGAGGGATCTAAGGGATACCATAAAGAGATCCAATATTAGAATCATGGGGATCCCAGAGGGAGAAGAAGCCCAGGCTAAGGGCATAGGAAACATTTTCAACAGAATTATTCAAGAAAACTTCCCCTATCTAAAAGAGAAAGCCCATTCAAAGAGAAAATACTCAAAGCTGCTAAAGAAAAGCAAACCGTAACTTATAAAGGAAAATCCATCAGACTTACCTCAGACTTCTCATTAGAAACCATGAAAGCCAGAAGAGCTTGGAATAACGCTTTTCAGTTGAATATGCTTTCAACATAGACTACTGTACCCAGCAAAGCTATCCCTCATAATAGATGAAGAATTGAAAGTGTTCCATGAAGTGAACCAGCCAAAAAGAAAAGAAAGCCAAAATTTCAGAAGATACTACAAGAGATATCCCACACAGAAGAAACAAGAAATCTACCTCAGAAGAGTACCAGAGATCAGGCACGACAATCACAGTCAGTGTGCTAATAACAGCAGCACAGACAACAACCCCCATTAACCCTTCATCATGGCAGGGTTTAAAGCAAACCTCACAGTTATATCACTGAATATAAATGGACTTAACTCCCCTATAAAAATACACAGACTTGCAGGGTGGATCAGAAAAAATGGACCCTTCCATCTGCTGCCTTCAGGAAATGCGTTTTCCCTCTGAAGACAGCAATCTTCTTAGAGTAAAAGGATGGAAAACAGTTTCTCAGGCATGTGGAAGTAAAAAGCAAGCAGGTGTGGCTACATTAATCTCTGACAAAATAGACTTTACACCAAAATCAATTAAAAAGGATAATCATGATCACTTCTTACTCATCAAAGGAATGATCCAATGGGAAGATATCACCATCATCAACATATACGCACCAAATTTGGGTGCAACACAGTTCATAAAGGAAACCTTACTCAAAAATAAAGCAGAAATAGACTCTAATTCCATCATAGTAGGAGACTTTGATACACCTCTATCAACTCTAGACAGATCAACCAAACAGAAGATCAGCAGGGACATAACAGAGCTCAATACACCATTGACCAGCTGGGGATAACAGATATTTACAGAATGTTCTACCCCAAAAACACAGAATATACATTCTTCTCAGCAGCGCAGGGGACTTTTTCTAAAATTGGTCACATCTTAGGTCACAAATCTTCCCTAAACAAATTCAGGAAGATCGAGGTAGTTCCTTGCATCATATCAGACCATAATGCGTTAAAGGTAGAAATTAACAATGGAACAGGATCCAGAAAATACACAAAGTACTGACGCCTGAATAATTCACTCCTAAAAAATGATTGGGTCATCCAAGAAATAAAACAGGAAATTCAGAATTTCCTAGTATTAAATGATGACAATAACACATCATATCAGAACTTGTGGGACACAATGAAGGCAGTCCTGAGGGGAAAGTTAATTGCGCTATATGCCTTCATATCAAAGACAGAGAGGTCTCACATCAATAGTCTAACCAGCCACCTAAGAGAATTGGAACAGATGGAAAAAGATAACCCGAGGAGCTCCACACGAAAGGAAATAATTAAAATCAGAGCTGAGATTAATGAATTGGAAATAAAGAAAACAATTTTAAAAATTGATAAATCAAAGAGTTGGTTCTTTGAAAAAGTTAATAAGATCGACAAACCTCTGGCCAACCTAATCAAATAAAGAAATGAGAAAGCCCAAATCAACAAAATCAGAAAGGACAATGGTGAAATCACAACAGATCCCAAAGACATTGGAAGAATCATCAGGTCATACTTCCGAAACCTCTATTCCACAAATTAGAGAACATGGAAGAAATGGATAAGTTTTTGGACACCTACCAACTGCCAAAGCTCAACCCAGAGCAGATAAAAGCATTAAATAAACCTATCACATCCACAGACTTTGAAGATGTAATCAAAAACCTTCCCAAAAGGAAAAGCCCAGGACCAGATGGTTTCACAGCTGAATTCTACCAAGCCTTCATCACAGAGCTGAAACCACTCTTTCAGATGCTTGTTAGAAGCATAGAAAAAGAGGGAAGGCCTCCAAACACCTTCTATGAAGCTACCATTGCCCTAATCCCCAAACCAGGCAAGTATGCAACAAGAAAAGAGAACTACAGACCCATATCTCTGATGAACCTAGATGCAAAAATCCTGAACAAAGTCCTAGCAAACCGGATACAACGCTACATCAAAAATATTATCCACCCTGACCAAGTTAGCTTTATCCCAGAGATGAAGGGATGGTTCAACATACGCAAGTCGATAAATGTAATACATCACATTAATCGGCTCAAATACAAAAACCACATGGCTATCTCAATAGATGCGGAGAAGGCCTTTGACAAAATTCAACACCACTTCATATTCAAAGTTCTGGAAAGAATAGGCATAGATGGCCTATACCTCAATTTAATAAAGACAATTTACAAAACTCCTAAAGCACAAATCATTTTCAATGGGGACCGACTCAAGGAGATCCCACTCAATTCAGGAACAAAACAGGGCTGTCCACTCTCATCACTGCTCTTTAACATAGTGCTTGAAGTTCTAGCCCAAGCAATAAGACAGGAGAAGGGCATAAAAGGGATACAAATCGGAAAGGAAGAAATTAAACTATCCCTCTTTGCAGATGGCATGATCCTTTATATATCAGACCCAAAGAATAGTATCAGTAACCTATTGAAGGTGATTAATGCCTTCAGCAACATGGCAGGATACAAAATTAACACACAAAAATCAGTAGCCTTTCTATATGCAGAAGAAAAGCAGACAGAAAAAGACATCAGAGAGACTGTCCCATTCTCTATAGCCTCAAAGAAAATCAAATACCTTGGAATATCACTAACCAAGGTTGTAAAGGATTTATATAAGGAAAATATTGAAACACTCAAGAAGGAAATAGAGGAGGATGTGAGAAGATGGAAAGATATTGCATGCTCATGGATAGGGAGAATCCAGGGAGGAGCCTGGGCCTGACGGAGACAATCAACAGCTATTAAATTTGGCCAAATATTCCACTCAGTGAGGAGGAACCCTTGATTGGAACTGGGAATTCAGGGCGATATGCACCAGATGCCGTACTCTTGGGCTCCCAAGAAAAGATGCACTATGCGAGCGACTGACGGGGAGGCCGCTAAAAATAGAATCTAGGTAATCCAGAATGGTGTATATTTGTTAACCTATACTGATCTCACTCTCCAATGGAGATTGTGTTTGTATTTTTCAGGATAAAGCAAGAGAGCTGTGGCCCATATTACCCTACCAACCACCCGCAGGCATAAAGCTGAGATCCTGGCAAGAGATGAGCCACCACAGTCATATTGTGGAGGATCAATATGGAACCCTGCAGAGAAGGATGGGATGAACAAGGGACCCACAGCCACAGCCATTCAATCAACTCAGGATAAGCCAGTGAGACAGAAACCAATGATTCTCAACACAAAAACCCCTATGCTCACAACATTAAAGCATCCTTAATACTCACCCACCATGACTCAGGAAACTGAGTGGAAGAGGGGGTGGAAAGATTGTGAGAGCCGTGGTGGGGGAGAATATCAGAGGCATGGCACCCCTCAGTAACAACACACTTGGGTCAGGAGAACCCAGCTGAATACTAGGCTATCCATGGTCCCCTACCACAAAGACTGATCCAGACGGCCCATGGAGGAGGATATTCAGCTGACTAGGGATGGGGAGGGGGGGGCAATGAGGAATTGGGGATAACAACTCATTGTTGGCCCATTAAACAATGTAACTCATTATGGACAATAAAAAAAAAGAAAATGGCCTTGAATTTTCTATAAAAAGTAACTGTAAGCAGTATCAAGTCAGGTTAGGTCTGGCTTGTGTGGTGTTCACCACCTGTTTTCAGAATCTCAAGACACTATTCATTCTAAATGATCCCAAGTCTACAAGAAGGGAAGGGGAAAATGAATGTTTCCGGGTTGAACCTCTAATCAACTTTCTCTCAAATATGAAAGTCAGGCCAGAAGGACCTACAGTGATCAATCAACCCTAACAAGACAGGAATACAGAAGTGTTACACTCCCAGTTATTACCACACACTGATGATGGTGCCATATCAAATTCAGGGATCTATATACACACAAACAAGTACACCCACACAAATATGAACACACATGCAAGCACACCACAGAACACCAAGAAATTAGTAACTATAATAACCTCTTTTACCTAAAATCAACTGATTATAGACTTCAACCACATATTCAAAAGATTTTCATAGCAACACACAGATTAGTGTTTGACCCAATAACTGGGGACTGGAGTCAGCCAAGTGGTCATCTAAAACTTCCCCTTATGTTGGTCTATCAAAAGCATCATGTGTTCTGCCCACCCTACTTCTCTCAAGAATCCCTTAATGAATAATTGCATCTCCTTGTCCTCGACTTAGAAAAATCTTCTCCTTAAGCAAACTTTATTTAGAAGGCATATGTTCTACCTTTTTCCTTCTGTTTAAATTACTGAAGGCTTCAGTCATAACATCACAAGTCAGCAAGAGAAGGGTTCATAATCACAATTAAGTAGTATGTAGCTCCAATAACCCAAAGTAACACCATGATATTTTGTTATACAGGTCAACCAAAGAAAGCATGTGTGAACTAAGGAAACAAAGATATCTGGTCCATCTTCCTACTTCACCCTGGGTATCATGCCCACTCCCTCCCTCATCACACCCCAGATTCTAAAGAGTTGCTTGTGCAAGATGTCTCTACATCCATGTTCCCAAACCCAACATCATCCATCAATCAAACCCTTCTCAGTCCATCACATTCAATGGAGCAGGTGCATCCCACCATCTCAGTTACCAATGACTGATCGGTTGTTCAGTCTAAGGACACAACTGGCCATGCTCTGATTTCCATTGACTTCCACAAGAGCAAAATTCCTTTATTTTTTCTTCACCTCTCTTGCTATTTCATTTAAATCCACTCTTCTTTTTCTTCTTACAACTTTACAATGTCCCCTTCCCCCATACCAGGTCCCTCCTCAGGCTTATATGCTATTCTTGGGCTTTAGCTATAATCTCTGTGTAAATGCCACACCATTTCTGTCTCCATGCTGGACAGTGCTTCTAAGCTTCAGGCTCCCATGACCTACAGTTGTGGCCCCCTAATGGAAGGATGTCATACTTCCTTCAAACAATGCTTATTCCTAGGTTCCACCATCCACCTAATGCACTAACAGAAACCTAGGCATTCTCCATCTACTCCTGCCTCCCCTCATCCCCACATACAGTCAACCCAGCTTTATTTGATGAGGAATAGGGAAGACAATACTGAAAAAAGTACTCTTATCCAGTTCCTTTAGAGCTGGGTGTGACCACAAGACTAGGTGCAAGCCAATGAGATGTAGACAGAATCATACAGAATTTTCAAGCAGCTGCTTAAGGAAAGATCATTCCACTTCTGCCTTTTCATCATTCTTCCATTTTCTTCTGAAAAAGAAGGCTGGAGTTCCATGGCCCCCTGGACCATAAAGTGACCTTAAGGGCAGAAACCACAGCTAAGGATAACAGAAGAATAATAAAAGGAGTCTGACACCTTGAGAACATCACAGAGCAGCACACCAATCCTGGAACCCACACTTTGCTTCATGTAAAAGAATAAAGTGTACCTAAGCCACAGTTATCATATACTTCTATTATACACTGTCAAACATAACCTCAACTGCTACATGAAACTGTCATGGTTCTTTTTGAAATCTTCTGAACTCATCCTCTTCTCTCCATCCCCACTCAAACCACCACTTCCACTCAAGCCAGCACTGCCTCTCGTTTCAATTGCTGAAACAGCATTCAGTTTTATCTAGTCCTCTGACAAGATAATCTACTGTCCGTTTCTGAAGGGCAATCTGGGATTGTTAATAGTGTTTGAAATGTGCACATTCTTCAAACTATTATTTCTCAGAATCCACTCTGAGGAAAATGGTAAGGTGTGCATGCAAATGAATGTGCATCACAGTGATATTTATAATGGTCAACAAATGGGGACAATTCAGATGTCCAACAACAGATTAGTTGTAGAAAAATGGAACACTCAAAGGAAAATAAACCTTCCATTACAAGTCATGCAAATTTGATTGCATTTATTTCCTAGTTGGAAGCCGTCACCTCCTCTGTGAAGCCTTCTCTCATTCCCCCAGACTGGACCACATATGGCCCTTAACATGCCCCTTCAGACCTCATCTTCCCCTGTAAGAACACTTTCCCCACTGTCCTGTGAACTACTGTTTTCTTAAGTTCTTCTTCACTGGACCGCAGGCTCTTGGAGGGAACCACTATCATTTCCCTTGTGCCAGCCATGTATTTGGTGGTATGTAACTATCAAAGAAGCAAATCAAATAAATGATGATGCTATAAAATTAGCCACTCTAGACCTCTTTTTACCATTCAGCAGAGACATGAGATCTAAACACCTGTCTCTAACACTTAAGACCTTCAATAGCCACCTGGCCAGACCTGTTCTTAGCAACTAGTCTAAATGGATTCTTCATCAGTTCCTCTCAAGGATAGCCTAAGGCCCTGAAGCTATGAGATAAGGAATGATCTGACTTTAAAATCTACTTGAACATGAACCAACTGATTCCCAAAGGAAATCATTTATAGCAAAAGCTGAGGTTCTCATATCTACTCCATTTTCACTGGACACTACACTGCTCTCCCTAGCAACTCAACTCAACTGGAGCATCTTCAATGGAAACTACACATCTCTTCAAGTCCTCTGGTGCAGACTGAAGAAGTTGTGTCACACACCATCTGTTCTGCTAGTATGCACGTTTTCTCTGACAGGAATCTTCTTAGATGTGATTAAATAAGCAAATGATACCAGTTGTACAAGTAAGTTGTACAGCTTGTTAACTGAAATAGTCATAGGCAAGCAGTCTCATAAGGAAAGACTTAGCGATAGAGACCTTAGAGCAGAGCTAGAAATGTGTTCAACTGTCTTTCCTCAATGTGAGTGGCAGCTGATGTAGTGGCTTCAAAGACCACAACACCTGTCACTATGTTAACCTCTGTGGAAAAATCTCAAGAGGAGATAAAGAAGCTACAGAGACATCTCTCTCCACCAGCTGAATGAACCACTTCTAATTTTGATGGAAATGGTCTTTATTGGAAGTGAATGCCTTATGCGGTCCCCAGAGAAGACAGAAGTACAAGCTCAATTGGGACACTGTAAAGGATTGATTGACTTGATAGGGGAAACAACCAGTGTATATTTCATTGGATTTGTTAGGGTTTTCTTAGTGATATGGTAACAGGGCTCCACAGGTTTTCAGTGATCTTCTGCAATACTATCTTCCCCATACACTTCATTATTTTTGGTGCAGAATTTTGTAGAACACAAGGTGCGCATGGTGCCAGAGTGGTGGCAGCTGTGTCTGATAATATACACAGTCCATTTTCAACTAAATGAAATTTGTCTTTTAACAAACTAAAATGATTCTACTATTTTTATTTGGAATGAAGTGAAACATTTTGTCATATACACAGTACATACATAATCACAGATATATAGCTCTGTAGATATGGAGAAAAAGATATATATCAATCCCCTCAACCAAGAAAGACACACTGCATTTCTTAAAAGTATTCCATTCTTTTGAGATAGACTTGAGAAATATCAACAAACTTGGCATTGACACGAAGGACTATCTTTATCTCAGTGAGTGTCATCCTGTCCATCTTGCTGGACTACAGTAAGCATTGTCTTTGAGAACATTTCTGCCAACAAAATGTAGCCCTCCTCCTTCACATCGGCTAATCAGAGGGCAAGGGGAATAAGACATGATTCAACAGCAAGGAAAGACACGCAGACAAAGTTTAAACGCATCAGTCCTGGTGGAGAATACTCTGCTTCTTTGAGAAGAGATGTGGGCATACTTTTAGAAACATAAAAAATAAAACTGAGCCACCCCAATATATGGTGTTTCTACCACCAAGAGACCATGAGCTGAAGAAAAGAGGCTAATAGGTCACTGAAGGTGTACTATGTCCTACCTTAACCAGTCTTCTGTTCCTTGAGTCATCAGTAGTTGAATGTTCAAGGAACTGTAAGCCAGAGAAAAATAGGCAAGAAAACACACACAAAGAGACAGACAGAATGAGAGGAAGGGAGAGAAAACAAACTATCTCACAGGCTATGTTTACTAGAAAATTTCATTTTGTAACTATTTTATAATCAGCTCTAAAACATCAATCAATATTTAAAATCGCCTTCATATAGGTGATGAGCAGATCTCTACATTAAGAGAGAAAACAGAAAAATCTGTCAAGATTTAAATTTTGGAACCTGAGCTTGATTTGCCATTTCTTCATTATGATTGAAGAGTGTCGTTGCATAAACAAAATTTTCATTTTCTGGTGTCCTTAAAATTCAGCAACCAATTCTTGAAAATGCTATTTGGGGAAGGTTTACTCTTTAGAATTGAATCATTTGAAACACCAAAGAGAAGATGAATCTCTACAATCCAAATATCATCTTCACCACAGAGGGTCAAAGATAATGTCAGCAGGCACACAGGTGAAATATATCAATTGCAAATGTAATCATTCTCAGCCCACTCAAAATGTGGTTCATTGGTTGAAAGGTTAGGATAAGCCATTTTATGTACTCTCAAGTATAATATTTAATTAAGGTAATACCACAATTTAGATGGGATCTCTTCTGTTTTTTTTTCTTAGTTCCTTCTTTTCTTCTTTTTTTAAAATTTCCTTCAAGGTCAATCATTGTACTGACTGGTCCAAGATTTTTTTCCTTAAATCAACATGCTATTTTAATGCATACAACAATTTTATAATTAGAAGTACATGTGTCGGTATACGCTTGGCCTTTCTTAATTGTTTTAAAGTTAATTTGAACAACAAATTAAGTTCCTTGGTACATGTTATGTAATGAATGTAGACACAGGCTATAAAAATGTTGACATTGGTTGTATTCCCATAATACAATTTAGCACTTTTAGTAATGACCATGCAAATAACTGGCCACAGGAAAACCATTTAACATCTAGTACAATTATCTACCATCACAGAAGCAGTGATTATTATTATTGTTCTGCTTACTGAACTTCAATAAGAACTCCTGAGGTGCTAAGATAGTTCAAGGCCATTGTGGAAACTTCCATCTTCACAGAATCATCAAGCAACTCTAATTACCAGTGTTAAGGAGGGTGGTTTCAGATGAACATTAAACAAGATATTATCCCCAGAAGAATCACAAGTTTCAAACTTTAAGTAGGGAAGCACTGACATCTCCAGATACCCACTTAATGTTGTCACAATGCCACTTGTCACCCAGGAAAGGTCAACAGCTCTAAGACAGCTCACCATCTAGGGATAGAAAAATCCCATGACCCCAGTAATATCACAGATTGTGACCCTGAATGGTATCTCTTTCCAGTCGATGTTCTCATCACACTGGTTTTACTTTAGGGAGTTGTGTCAAACTTTCCACTTCTCTGTTTTGAGTTTGGGTTTCAGAAATTTCTCTGTCATCTTGAAAGTTCAATGAGTTTGGGTGGCCAATTGGCCACATTTGTGAAAGTTTCTCACCGGGTCAATCTTCTCTTCTTCATCAGCACAGGGATGAGGAGAGCCATAGAGCCAAGAAGAGGGTTAATTGGCATCACTCTGGATAAGAGTTAAAATGGTCCATGGGTCCCACCTAACCCAAAGCTGGGCCTCACCGAGCCCAGAATCTCAAAAGACCCTAGTCACACAGGAGGCCACGATTGATGGGTCTGTTTTCCATTCTCTTCTCACACCAGCTAGCAAACCCACCATCTGAGAAGCATGGGCTGCCATGAGGGCCTAGAAGACAAGGTCACTGAGGGTGAATCACTCCTGCAATCTCATGCCCAAAAGGCTAACTCCACCCCATCTAGGTCCTCTTTGCAAAGCAGCCAACAGCCTTGAGAATGGCAGCTAACGTTGATGGGTTCAGGCCCAGGCTGACCCCTGACGCTGGGTTCTTGCAGACTCAGCATGCATTCTGATTGCATATGGCCAGTTTCCTTGGCTTCTTTATCCAGACCTTCTCTTGGAAGCCAATACCTTTTTTTGAGGCCATTCTCCCCAGGGAACGGTGATGTTTTCTTGTTTGTCCACTTGTCCAAATCATAAGCAAGTACAACGGTAGTCAGTCCAGAGCTAGCTAAACCATAGCTCCCCAGAGGCCACGGGCATTTCTCCATTGTTTGAAAGAAGACAGATGGATGTCTTCCTTCACCACGTTTGAACCGATTTCAAAATATCCAGTGCCCGGCTACTACCTGTGTGGACCTGGAGACAGGTAATCCCAGAGGGTGCTGGGAGCTGGGCTCACACCCATGTTTTCTGGCAACGTGGGGCCACCCACCTCAGCCTTCCACGTTCACTTCCCTTCCACTGAGGACCCCTCTGCGGCGCCCCCTTTCTCTCCCAGACAGCATGACACCCGCAAGGACCGCCCCCACACGGAGCTCAGAGGGCTTCAGAGCCCGGGGCAGCAGGTGGGGGTGAGCGGAGGGGGTCCGGCGCCCCGAGGAAAGGTGTGCCGGTGTCTCTCCAGCTCCACGGCATCCCCCGGGCCACCTCGCAGGACCCTGCGGGTCTCGGCAGCGACCTCCCTCCCGGATCCCTGGCAGAGCCCCGAGTCCGATCCCGGGCCGGGCCGCGAACCCCCGTGGCCCGCACCCCGCGCCGGCCCCGCGGCGGGGTCCCCCGCATTCCCCGCACGTCCGGCGCCGACTTTTACCTGTACTTTCTGCACTCGGGGCGGCTCGTCGGGCGTGAAGCGCCTCCCCGGGACCGCTACCTCCCCCGCCCGGCTCCGCCCGGCTTCCTCCTTCCCCTCCAAGGCCGCAAAGTAGATGGAGTAAGAGAGAGTGTGAGCGAGAGAAAGAGAAAGAGGGAGCGGGCGCGGGCGGGCGGGCGCCCGCCGCGGGGAGACGCGCCCGGCCCCCGCCGCCCTCCGGCCGCCGCCGCCGCCGCCGCCTCCCGCGGGCTCGGAACTCCGCTCGCGCCCGGCCCGGCCCGGCCCGGTCCTCCCCCCCGCGCCCCCGTACCTCGTAAAGGTCCCCAGAAGCCATGCCAGGCTGCGGAACTTGGCTCGCCGGGTGTGCGCGTCCGCTCGCTCGCGCCCTCCGTGCGTGTGCGCGCGGGGGCCGGGTGCGCGTGTGTGTGCGCGCGGGTGCGGGTGCGTGTGTGTGTGTGCGCGAGTGTGTGTGTGCGGTGTGTTGAGTAAACTGTGTTTTTGCAGAATGACAGGCTTGGGGGCTGCCTATGCGCAGAATCAGAGCGGGCGGCGGCGGCGGGGCTGGCGTAACCGGCAGCGGCGGTGGCGGCGGCGGCGGTGGCGGCGGCGGCGGTGGCGGTGGCACGAGCGCCCGGGCAGCAGCGACGGCCGCGCAGCGCGCCCGGGGAAGGTCGGACGCGGCCCGAGCGCCGCGGTCCCCCGCGACCCGGCGACCGACCCGGCGGCGGCGGTGGTGGCTGCAGCCGGCAACGCGAGGCTCGCCCCGGCGCCGCCTGCAGGAAGCCGCCCCGCGCCCGCCGCCGGCCCGGACGCTGCTGCCACTGGGCGAGTCCCCGCCCCCCGGGAGCCCGGCCCGGCCCCCGGGGCGGAGGGGGCGGGGTGGCTGCGGGCCGCGCCCCGGGGGACCGGTCCCCGAAGCCCCGCGTGCCCGGCCAGGTGCCCGCCCGCCGGGCGTGCCCGCCTGGGGCCCGCGAAGGGACGGGCCGAGGGCTGCGGCGGCGGGGCTCGGGGACGGGGTCCTCGGGAGGGGACCTGGGCACCGCCTTGGGAGACCTGGCGGGCCCCTGGGGCTGGGTGGCCCTTTCCTTCCAGGACGGGTTGTAAGACCTGGAGGCCACCGGGAGGAGGGACGAAATGGCCCATCGCGAGGCGCCCCAAGGGGTGGGGGAGCCTGGACAGCGTGGCCACCCCATAAACCCTGCGAAGTGTTTAGGGCCAGGAGTGACCTTCCCGCCCTTCTAACCATTCACTCATCCATTAATCAACAAACATTTCCCAAAGTCCACCCAACTGCAGTGTCCCTGTACAGACAGGATCAAAGGAGACCCTGCCCTCCTTGTACTTTGGATCCAAGGGGGGAGAGGAAGCAGGCATGCCTGGAGTGGGATGAGGCATTCCTTGGCTCAACAGATGGACTACCTACTGTGTGTCAGACTCCAGAGCTGCTGTCCCTTCCTCCTAAGATTGTAGATAGTCATCCTTGTGCTTAAACGCTTCTCCTTACAAAATATTGCCAAATCAGAACTTGGAAAGAGGAGATGTTCTGAAATTGAAAGAAAAAAGGGGGAGGGGTCTTCATCTGTCTTCCCCACGCCATCCCAAATGCCCAGCTGGTGCAGATGTGATCTGGGCATAATTCACATTCTCCCGAAGTCATTTCCTATTTGTGATATTGGTCATTTGTTCATTTGTTGTCCTCTCTAAATGGACAATGGTGTGGTGAGAACTATTTATCTGTGGTGTGGCCTCTCCAGCCCCAAGGAACTGAGGCAAAGTAATTTAGGTCTGACTTTAGATTCTCTTGGAGGACATTGCAAGGAGGCCAGAGGAATGCCTTAATCCAAAATGGTCAAAGTTTTAAAAGTCGCCAAAATGTGTGATTAAAAAATAAATCCCATGAAATCTAGACCACAAAGTCTTTGTGTCTGGCAAATGCACCAAGTCACATGTTTTAAGTATGCTGTTCCCTCTAGGAAGATCCTTGCACACAGAGTCCACCTGGAAAACCCCTGCTGGAATTGGATAGCTCTTCATATCACAGACATATATTGCAATGGCTGGTGGAGAGTGGGAGACAATGAATGTCTGTCAGACTGTCAGCATGACACGTTTTGTGCTAGCTTCTTCTAATCCTATATTAAGATGGGGGAATGGTGAAGGTGTGGAATTCGATACAAACACATATTTGGTTTAGAAACTGGAAACAGGAATAAAAGTTTCTTCCCTCTTTATAATTGACATTTTCCCCGATGGCTATCCTTTTAATTAATAGCATTAACAATAAGTATCTCTCATTTCTTAGGTAGTGAAACAAACCTAAATGATTCTTAAATTGGTCATAAAAAATAAACTCGTTACCATCATATGAGAAGGTAATCTGGACGTGGATGGCAAAGAACCTGGGGTTGAAAAGAATAGGTTCAAATTTGAATTCATAATCAGTGGTTTACAAAAAAAAAACAACAGATACCCCAAAAACTTGAGTGGTGCTACCCAAATACTCCCTGGGAATGTGAATGAGATTTGCAAAACCCTAAGCTAGTCAACTGTTTGTGGTGCTCATGGAGAAGGAGGGACTGTGCTTCTGTTGGGGAAGGAGATGAGGCTAGAGGCTAGATGGCAGGCAGTTCTGCCATGGGAGGAGTGGCAGTGAGATGATTAGAAAATGGATCTTTGGTGGTCACAGAACCTGATGTGCTGAAAGTGGGTCAGTTCATGGAGAGTTTTGAACGCTAAGAAATTTGTGATTCAGCAGGTCCCCACATTAAAACAAATCAAATTCTGGAAGAAATACAGGAAATCAACTACAGGGGTTGAGGTTCAAGGAAAGGAGACCAGCTACCAGTGGTCCCCGATATAGCGATGAAGATGAAGAACTAAGACACTTTGTGAGATATCCCCAAGAAGATCCAGGCTAACTCTCGTTACCATTGCTCCACCTACTTCCAAGAAGCATTTGATCCAGATCAACAGGACTCCATGACTAACAGGATGTGTGTGCAAGGAATGTGGGGGAGGGGGAGAAGCTAAGGAAAGAAAGAATACACAGATGACTAAGGTTTTAAATGGTGGCTGAGCCACCCACCCAATGTCCCACAAATTTGAGTTTACCCCTCAGACCACTGCTGACTCTAGGGAAGACAGATACTTTCTGAGAGATTGGAAGGGGGAGGTCTTCACCCTCTGTAGGAGTTGAGAAGTAGCCTGTTGCTTCGGGTTCTTCAGATAACAGACAACTCTTGTTGCTCCAGGAAAATGGGCAGGACCCACTCTCTTCCACAAACTGGGGAATACTCTATACTAACCATACATACCTCAAGGACACATGATAGAGAACTCAATTTAATCCAATTTACAGAGAATTTACTAATATCGATTTGGAAAAGATGGAATTACTCTTGGGACTTGTCACAGGGGTTGTAAGATAGCCTCTGTCCTCTGCTATTTTCTTCATGCTAGTATTTTACTTATTGAAGATGGACTTGTGCTTGCTTCAGCAACACATATACTAAAACTGAAGATGGACTCTCCTGAGATTATGGCACCTGGAAGCTCCCATCACCTGGGCATACATCAACTGGAGTTTTTATAAATCCTAGGGAAGGGCTCTGATTGGCCCATATATCACATTTTGATTCAATCACTGTAGTCATTCACTGACAATATGTTATTGGCCAGGCTTAAGTCATAAGCCTTCCTATGGAAAAGATGAAGACAGTTGGCAGGATTATCAAAATAAAATGATTGGAAGTGGGGGTGAACTCAAAGGAAC
The DNA here is from genome assembly GCA_004024765.1 of Zapus hudsonius. Classification (NCBI taxonomy): domain Eukaryota; kingdom Metazoa; phylum Chordata; class Mammalia; order Rodentia; family Dipodidae; genus Zapus; species Zapus hudsonius. The sequence goes on along the minus strand of PVHP010000341.1, from coordinate 41,079 downwards.
AACAGAAATAAGTTGTTAAAATTGATGGAGCAACAGATGCCCACTATATGCTGGAACAAATCTGGGACAGCATGGAAACTTAGAAGCAAAGGAGGTATTTGTCCAGCAGGCTTCACAATAACGCAAGACCTGACAGTTTTCTGACTGCCCTGAGAGGTAATATTCTCCCTCTGGTACAAGACCTAACCTTGGCCTCTTCTACTGTTGAGTGGTTGAACTCAGGGCTCCAGCAACATACTGCTAAGTCGTGCACCCTTTCCCAGCTATCTTCGTGTCTCTGTCCTTCCATATCTAAATGTACTATGGATATGAATGTCCTAGGGCATAATCCATTATCCCCAAAACTTAATGGATCAAAGCAATAAGCATCACAACTTCCCAATTTTGTGGTTTCTGAATATTGGCAGCTTGCTTGGCAGTCCTGGCTAGGGGCTCTCCTGACAGTCAAAATGTTCACTAGAACTGCCTCCACAGAAAGCTTGACTGGGACTGGAGGACCCGCCTCCAAGGTGATGACTTTCATGGCCACTGGCAGGAATCCACAGATCTTGGTCTGTGGGTCTGTCCCTACGGCTGCCTGACTGCCCTCACACCGTTCCCATCTCCCCAAATCCAACTAAGGAAAACTGAATGTGTCAGCTTTTTCCAGAATGATGCAATAACTGATTTGATATGGTAGTCCAGGCTAAAAAGGTAGTTTGATGTTGATTGTGATGGTTTAATCCAAGTGTTCCCCGAAATGTATGTTCTGAATGCTTGATCCTTAGCTCATGGCAGTTTTGAATTGAAACCTTGTAAAAAGTTTGTTGTTGGGGGCTGGCTTATGGGAGTTATCTCCAGCTTCCCCTTGCCCGTTTTTGGCACACCTCCTATTGATATTTGTGATGCTGTGGTGGAGGTGATATCCACCCTCTCCTCATGCCATCATTTTCTCTGCCATATTGGAGCTTCCCATCAAGTCCATAAGCCATAATAAACCCATTTCTCCACAAGCTGCTTGGTTGAGTTCTTTTTCACAGCAACAAGAAAACTGACTCCAACTGTTTGGGTACCAGGAGGGGAGTCTGTCATTACTGCTGGAACCCTGATTCTGTGGCTCTGACCTTTTGGAACTCATTTTCAGGAGGAGGAAAGTGGACAAATTTGAAACCATAACCTAATAAGTACAGCTTAATGGAGCATTCTGGTCAGAGTTGGAAACACTTGAATGCAATAAGGACTATGGACTGTGGGGTTTGTCTTATGAGGGTGAGAAAGAACTTTGTCAGGACTGGTCTAGAAGCAGTTTGCCTGAGAGGCTTGTTGCATTCTGCCTGCCTGTGTCCTGAGAACTTGTGCAGGGTTGCTTTGTGTAGAAATGGGCTTGTGTGAGCAGATGGAGATGGCACAGAAAGAAATGAAATCTTTGGGCCCAAACTGCTGCCCGTTCGGCTGCAATTGTTTGAGAGATGACAACCATTGAGATTGGGCCAGGTGATCTGCATTGGGACAGCAGAAAGAATGCAGACTCTTTTGAAGTAAGGGGCCCGAATGTTGAAGTTTTCCTGTTCTTCAAAGCTGGCTTTGTTCCCCACTGGACTATAGCCCACCTGGTACTATGGAGTATAGCAAATGCAGGAAGAGAGGGTCATTGGATTTGTAACACGGTTTTGTTTTTTGGAAACAGCTATTGTCAGTGTGAAGCAGGCCTGCTGGATTACCTTCATGGAAGCCCATTGAAGCCAAGAGGATGAACTGAAGGTTGCAGTGGAGACCCAGTGAAATGCCAGGACTATGGGATGGCTGCCAAAGAGAGTTGCCAGAACTGGATAAATTTTCCTGAACTGTGAGTAGCTGAGCTGGAGAGGCAGAATTGGAACTCTGGAGACCAGTTACTGGTTATTATCAGACTTGGAGTTACAGAGTTTGATGTTTGCCCTATTTGTTTTAAATCTTGTATTGGTTCAATTTGTCTTTTCTATGCCCAATGCCATCTTTTGCAGTGTGAATGTTATGTGTCATTATGGGTTTGTTTTTTTCTATTGTGGCTCAGTTGAAATATGTTTGAGTATCATCAGGATTGACAAAAAATGTGGTGACTTTTGGAGTTGAGTTGAATGCATTGCATTTTATATCATATATGGGAGTTATAGCCAGCTTCCCCTTGCCAGTTTTTAGCACACCTCCTATCTGTGTTTGCAGTGCTATAGAGGAAGTGATGTCCATCCTCTGCTCATGCCATCATTTTCTCTGCCATCTTGGAGCTTCCCTTGAATCTATTAGCCAAAATAAACCTATTCCTTCACAACCTGCTTTTGGTTGGGTTCTTTGTAACAGCAACGAGAAAACTAACTCTACCAGTGATACAGAGGTGATTGACAGCACGGGACTAAGAAGCTGGGGAGGTCATCTGATCCATACCCTTCACTTCAAAGATGAGGAAACTGAAATGCAGGTTGGGCAATGAAGAAGGCACAATGCCCTTGAAGATCTAATCATGGTCACCAAACACTGTCACTTCCACTATATTGTATATTCTTTCTCAGCCACAAAACCAAGCCACACTAAAGAGGAAGCAAATTAAACTGTACCTTTTAAAGGAAAAGCAATCAAAAAATTAGGGACAGATTTTAAAATCATCACACCCATCTGTAAAAGAGAGTCCATAGAGTCATTTTGAGATTTAAATGAGATAATATTCACAAGGCATATCAGTACCTATTATAACAACTATTGCTACTAGTTTCAAACTTGATATGTGTCTTACTAATATCTTTAATTCCTCTAGAAAAATTCCTATGGTAAGGTATTAAATAAAAACCTTCAAAATGAATATTTTACAAGCCATAGAGAAATTCTTATTACTAACCAAACTTTATTTTCATCATTAGCATTGTTGTAGTCAGTAACAGGCCACTGGGATGAACCTCCAAACCACCAGGAACAATTATGAGAGAAAGGGATTTATTGTATTGCAGATCCAGGGGAAGTTCCATGATGGCGAAAGAGGCTGGTCCCCTTTCACAGATTCAAACATGGGGTTGGGGGGCATCACCAATACCACACACACCAGCAAACAAGCATGAGGGGAGAAGAGATTTCCTTCCCCTTTATATAGCCTTAGGGTAGAGTCATGCAACCCTTTCCCAGACTCCTTAACTTCCTGCGTCTCTGGAATTTCCTTCCTGCACTGCCTTCCCAGGAAGGGATGTCTGTTTCTAGCTAACCTGACTTCCTGAAATCCCTGAGCCTGCTACACAACACTCAAGATTACTGTGGATTGCTAACAGGCCAAGTTGACAACAAAACTTAGCCATCACAACCATTAATTTTAAAATATTTTACTTCCATGCTGATAATTGAAGTCAATTTGTGCTTGTTCAGTGGCTACAGTACTCTAGGCATTGTTTTTTGCTAAATACAACAACAAATCCTGCCCTTGCAGAGCTTAGAATATAGTAAAGAAGACAAGGAGTAAATCAAAACTCTGTAAAACATACTCTTATTCCAAGTACAAATATGAACTAGGAGACAAATGAAGCTAAGTGAGGAGACAGAGGAACTGAGGTGGGTGTGCAAGGAAAGAGTTACTAGTTTAGACCTTACTAAACACTTTGGTGACATACGAGCAGAAAGCCAAACAATGTGAACAAGCACACAAATCAAATCAAAGGGCAGAGAATGTCAGGAAGAGAAGAGCCACAGCAGAGCCCTGAGGCTGACAAAACTCTGTGGTCAAGGTCAATATAGTCAGAGAGCTAACCAAGGGACTTAGAGACCAAGGTAAAGAATTTGAATTCCCCAAAGTGCTATAAGAAATCATGAGAGTGCTAGGGACATGGTTTTGAAGATAAGCGTGATTTCTGTGGAAGCCTTGAACCTGAGTTCAACACCCAGCACCAACGTAAAAAGCCAGGCATAGCTGTACAAGCCTGTAATCCCAGTGCTGAGAGGGTCAAAAACAGGAAGACCAATAGTACTCCCAGTTTAGTCAGTCTTACTGAAAAACAGAGCTTCAGCATCAATGAGAGACTATTTCAGGCAAATAGGGTGGATGAGAGATAGACACCCAACATTTTCCTCTGGCCTCCACACATATGCTCCATAGCTCATTTTTGCATTCACATGTGCTCAACTCCCCCGCCCCCTGAACCCCTATCACACACTAAGTAATGGGGACCAGGGAAATTGAAGAAAGAAATGACACGATGTGTTCTTTAGGCATCTAAGTACAGAAGGAATGAGAAGAGAATGGACATGCGAGGTTCCAGGAATGGGGACTAAGAAGGAAGCTCTTAGATGAGGAAATATGGATAATACTTAGGGTATCAAGAAAAAAGGGAATCCTAAAATTTAGGAGTGAGCATCTGAGTAAATAAGAGTTACTATATGCTGAGATGAGGAGGGCTGGGACATCATTTATAGGTGGCAATAGGGCTGGGTAAGGAGAAACCACAACATTGGGACATAGACATTAGACAACCAAGTGGATATGTGGGTCAGGACTCACACTTCTGTGGGCGTGGTAAGGAGGAAGGACAGCTGTGATCACTGGGCACAGACTCTAAGGTGGAGTCCAAGAGCTCTTTATCGCTAGCGATCAGGAAGAGAGGGGGAAGCAGAGGAGGAGCCCAAGAAGGGGTGATAAAAGCAGAGGGGACCAACAGACTGTGCTGTCTCTCATCCATTGAATAAGATTGAGAACTACAACTTGGTGAGAGGTTGTGTAACAACACCGTGGGATCTGACGACATAGAGCAGGAAAGTTGGAAGCAAGGCTGAAATGAGTTGGGAAAGAAAGCCTTAGCAAAGAGGAGGTGCAGGTGGTGAGCACAGGTCATTCATTCATTCATTTAGCTATAAAGAGCAGAGAAGTGGGTCAGTAGGTGGTGAAGGTGTTGGGCTCAAGAAGCGTTTTTAATATAGAATTGAGAATAGCCTGCTTGTCCAATAGGAAGAATGCAATAGAAGAGAGAATTACAGACAGAATTTGTGAAAGTGCCAATAGAGCGGAGAAGCGGGAGACCAAAGGGGAGGAACTGGACTTAGCAACATGATGTCCATCTGCATTGGATTGAACTGTGTCCTCCAAAATTTCTTGCCCACCTAGAGCCTCAGACTATAACTTTTATTTGTAGAGGACACTTCTTAAAATTGGGGTCACATCAGATTAGGATGGGTCCTGTTCTAATAACTAATGCCCTTCTAAGAAGACAGCATAGAGACAGAGCATAGAGACAGAGACACACAGACAGAATGAAGTATGAAAATAGAGACACACTTTGGTGTGATGCATCTACACGCCACAGAGACCCAGAGTGACAGCATCCAACCAAATGATTGAAAGAGGCGAGGAGGAACTCTTCCCTAAAGCTTTGCAGGGAACATGGCCCTACCGACACATTAAATTTCTGGTCTCCAGACTCTGAGAGAATAATTTTTACATGTATAAGCAATCAAGTTTGTTGTCATTTGTTATGGCAACCACAGGGAACTAATACCTCATCCACTGGGAGGACAGGGAAGGGCTAGCACGGGCTGCAGAGGATATCTGTTGGCAGGTTTGCACTCTCTTTTTATTATTTTTATATCTTCCATGAAATAAGCCATGAAATCAGCAGATGGAAGTAAGGGAAAGAAAAGGTACTGGATAGTGGAATGCAATTTACCTGGAACAATATTGATTTAGTCTGTTGCCCTTTACACATAAAACTATCAATAGCACCTCGTTTCATTCCCAAAAGGTACCCAGATTTGGACAACATATAAATGGTTCTTCTAGCGGTAGATACCTTAGAACAAATTAAAGGACATCAAAAGTCAACTCAGAGAGAAGAGTACCTTGGTTAGGAAAGTAAAAGGGCATTGTTGGGAGGCTCTGAGGGCCCACTGGGCATTTGTGATCATAAACCAGAAGTCCTCACATTCACACCACGGTGCTGTTCCTCCAGAATGAACCTTAAGGACCTTGAGGACATAAGATGAGTTCGAAGTGAAGATGGGGTAGGAAACACCACAGATGGGGCTGATAGAAAGCTGAGAAATGAAAGAGGGAGAACAGGAAGGAGCCCCCAGAAACCCAGCCAAAATGTCTGTGACTTAATCAAAGGGTAATGGGAAATGTCTACACTACCTACCTGTGGACTTCAGTGGCTTCTGGTAATGAACTGAACTTGTGGTTTGGCAAGAAAAATGATTCACAACAGGTGTACCTTTGGTTGTGAATAAGTGAATTTATTAGGAATACAGCCAGCAAGAGTGAAAACAGAAATTGCAGGTAGCAGATCAAAAAGAGAACGTCATCGGCACAGCACCTCGCAGAAAAGGCTGAAGAGGCCCTGTGAAAAGTGGAAGAAGCAGATGATAAGCAGCAAATACCACATCAGCTCGTGTGCTTACAGCAACCAGCAGAAACACCCCCAGGAAACACTCAGCCAGAGTTTCAGATCCATAAAACATGCAGGAAGAAGTCTTCTCAGATGAGGCTTCCCATGAGCAGTTCCCACCACAGGCATTTTTATACCATGGGATAAAAAATGGTGACCTCTGCTTAAGTCTGAAAAATTAGTGTGCATGGGGGTGGGGGGAAGGTGCCAGACAAGCTAGGAAATGGTTTACCTTTCAGCTGTCCTTGGGGCCGATGTTTTCAACCTTTGGACTGTAAACATGCTTGGGTCTAAGAAGAGAGAGGGGCTTACCCTGATCCACAGCCAGCTCTGAACAAGATATAATGGCGCATGAAATTTTACTAATATAACTAAGATTGCGAATTGCCAGTCCTTCCTAGTATTGTAGGAAAAACTCAATAGCCCTCTGCGTATTGCCTTATTTTCCCATTTCACCAAAATAAGCAATGCTTATCCCGGTTTATAGAAGCAAGAAGGAAAGCTTAAGAGCTGGAAGACTTGCAGTGGAAGAGATAGGTATCACTTCCATTGCCTTTAAACGGCCCAGATTCCCTCTTTATAAGCTGTGTTCTTGCGGAAAAGTTCTCTCTGTCAGAGGCTACTGGGGAAAGAGAACACCCAAGTGTTTGGCTTTGTGCCTTGACTAAGATCTGGTCCTGTGACCTTGAAATCTTGGGTTAGGATGTGGGTGGATAATATCAACTTCTTCCTTGTCTGTGTATTTGTTGTTAGAAGGAGCATGGATTTAAGTTTGTGTACCCAGTGCTCCTTTGTCTAGAAAGATCAAAATGTACTTTTTGTTGGTACACAGGAAAGCAGTGACATGATTATGAAGCCAAAATGTGCCCATCAAGTGGCTACACTGTCCTTTCTGAAAATCAGGGTTTCTCAACTTTTTGGTCACAAGCTCTGCTGGCATTCTTAAAGAGAACTGCAAACACCAAGAAGACTTTGTTTATGTGGGCTGTTTCTCTTGATGTTGTCAGTGATAGAAGCTAGGATGCATGGAGATGCAGGAATGCATGCCCACACAGTCACACAAACACACCTTCACTAACCGTCCAGGAAAACTCTGTTCACCGATAGAATCTCAGCATGATTAGAAGCATAGAATTGACCCTATAGATCCTTGAAGAAGTTCCAGAAGCCCCCAGTATGCCTGGACCACTCTCTGAGATCTGCAATTCTACAGGATCTGGAACAAGCCTGTCTGTTGAGGGTAATGTTACATCTTTGCTGATGATATAGAAATGGTTCTTTTCTAAACAGACTTTGAGCGCAGTATTCCTACAACTCACGAGGTGAGTGTTCGTGTTCACTTTAAAGATGTTTCTGTCATCAAATGAACACAGGCTGACATGGAACTCAAGAGCGTTGGTCACCATAAGATGCTGGAGGAACCCTGAGAGGATGCAGGTGAAGGCCATTGGTAAAGACCCTAGAGGGGACTTTTCTTTCTTCTTCTTTTCTCCTCTTCCTTTCCTCTTCATTTTTCTTTCTTTCTTTTTACTTTTTTATAACAGTGAAAAATTCCAAAACTGAAAAAGTTTAAAAAAAACTAATATTACATAATATTACATTACATTACACAGATGCAAGGACCCCATTCAACACCATTGGGCCCATCCCTACTCTCCCCTACTCATTCTATCACCATACCCAGCAGACTATTCTAAAGCAAGTCCTTGACATCATGTCACATAAAGATATGTCTACACATATCTCTACATGAGAACTTTTCTCTTAAACTTAGCTGTAACACCATCATCACACCTAAATTAATGCTAGTTTCTTAATAACATCAAGCATTCAATTGGTATCCAAATTTCCCCAGTTGTCTCATAATTTTTGGTTTGTAAAAGCCAGGGTCCAAATACCCATGCATTGCATTTGTTTTCTGTTTCTTTAATCTTTGTTACCATTAAGTCCTTCCCTTCATATTGTATTTTTCCCTTTGAAGTTTATTTTTTTAGAGCAGATAGACCAATGGCCAGGTATGTAGCTCAGTGATAAATTGTTTTTCTAGCATGCACAAGGTCCTATATTTCACCCCCATCAATGGAGTGCCAGGGAGAAAAAGAAGATTTTTTGGAGAAGCTAATTACACATTGGTGGTTATTTAGCATGTCACCTGTTACCAGTGAGCCGCACATATTGGCATCTAGATTCAGAGGCATGGTTTGATTTGCGTTTGTTGGGTGGGAGGAGTCATAGCTGGTGGTGTGCTTCTTTCAAGAAGCACAATGTATTTGCTTGTCCTCCTTGGGTCTAGTAACCCATGGATAATGATCCTTTCCTACATTATTGCATTAGGGAATTGCAACATGGTGAACATCTATCATTTGAAAAAACTTCACGCTTGTTTGAGCTACCAACTCGCTATACATTGAGATTCATTTTTATTTCAATATTGACTTGAATGATATCTTCTAAATGCTTGATTGTGTAAAACATTTACATGGCCCTCAAGTTAAATCTACAAACAAGGAATATTTATAGAAGTCTAGTTGACTACATACAACATAGCTACGTTATGAAGTGTTATGCAGCTGCCACAAAGAGCAGTAATTCCAAATAATACTAAGGAATACAGTATCTCTTATATATATATATATATATATATATATATATATATATATATATATATATATATATATATATTTCTAATGAGAAAAGCAAGGTAGAGAAAAATATGAAGAGAATACTGTTATTTATCTAAGAAATAAGAAGTAAAGGTACATACATGTTTATATTAAAACTTCAATAATAAACCATGAAATAAAATGGCCACGTATAAGAAGAGAGAGAAAAGGGTGGAAGGAAATGGTAGAAGTTACATCTGCATTTGTTATGTATCCATATCTGACAGACTGTGGTTATGGATGTGGAAATAAAGCAGAGTCCCCATGCCTCCTGCCCAGGACCCAGGGCAAAGAGTGGCCAGAGCAGAACACTGTTATCAAGAGGTGGGCATGTGTCATGGTTTGATCCAGGTGTCCCCCACAAACAAATGAATCACCTCAGTGATCAATGCTCAGCTGATGGCAGTTTGGGAATTAAAACCTCTCTAGAGTTGTGTTGTTAGGGGTGGGCTTATGGGGGTTATAAGCCAGCTTCCCTTCGCCAGTGTTTGGCACACCTTCCTGCTGCTCTTTCCAGTGCTGTGGCAGAGGTGATGTCCATCCCTTTGCTCATGCCATCGTTTTCCCTGCCAGGATGGAATCTCCCCTCAAATCCGTAAACCAAATAAACCCATTCCTCCACAAGCTGCTTTTGCTTGGGTTCTTTCTGTGCAGCAACTAGAAAGCTGACCACAACAGCATGCTGACCCTGCAGAATCCTGGTGGTAAGGAGAATAGTGTTATAAGCAAGGAGATCTTCTACCTTGGGTCCTGCTGAGTGGAGTCCGACTTCCTGACAAATGAAAACCTCCAAACAGAGGCTCATTAGATGCACATTCCTGAGAAGCCTTTCCTTTAAACCAGGAAAGGACCGTTATATAACAGCTGAGGAAATAAAATGATATAATATTAAGTGATTAATTTTAATAAGGAAACTATAGGGGCTGGGGAAATAGCTCAGTTTGTAAAGCATGAAGACCTGAGTTCAATTCCCAGAATGCATAGTGGCACACTCATATCATCCCAGCACTGGGAAAGCAGAGACAAAATGATTCTGGGACTTGCTGGGATCCCATCAAGCTAGTTGATGAGTTACAGGTCTATTTCAAAAAGGTGGATGTTCTTCCTGAGGAAATACTCCTGAAGTTGTTCTCTGGCCTACACATACATGTGTATACACATGCATGCACACACACACACACACACACACACATAAACATGCACGTGTGCATGCATACTCACGTACACACACACAAACTAGCAAACTAGGAAACAAGCAATATGGTGGGCCACTTTCTAATTAACCACATATAAAGTAATATTTATTGTGTATGTAGGCAATCCATTTGGAGTGATACAAAATATCATAGACTAGGCTAATTATAAGCAACGGAAATTTTTTTTCACAATTTTTGGAGACTGGTATATCAAGGCAATTTCAATGTGAGGTCACAGTTAGTTCACTTCCTGGCCCATGCAGGGTACCTTCTGTCGGTGTCCTCCTGTGGTAGAAGACCATTAATCCCATTCACAAGGGCTCCACCCTCGTGGCCTAGTCCTTTCCAAAAGCCAGCATACTGCTCATGGATGCAGCATGTGGGTGCAGGAAGAACAAGCATTCAGATCATAGCATACTTCAAAATGAAAGCAATGACGAGATCATGGAAAATTAGCTTTTCTTTGTATTGTTCTGTGTTCCTTGGAGTTTTTATATTGTTATTCATTTATTTTAAAATCAAAATGTTATTTTGATACAATAGATTGTTCTAAGTATATGTGTTAAAGAAAAATCAATACCGCTTAGCTTTCTTTCAGCCCTCTTAGTCTGAGATATTAACATACTTTCTACCAGCACTGTTTAATAAAGCATACCAAAAATGAAAAAAGATAGAAGATAGGCAACTCAGAAGAAAATGAGAAAAGATACTAGTGGGCCATATGAAAACAAACATAAATGGACAATGAACTTGGAACCTAGACTGCTCAAATACTCTTGTAATAAAAGAAATTCATTATAAAACAGCAGTAAGATATCATTTTAATTAATCAATTGATTTTTAAAACTTATTCCAATGCCTAGGTATTCCTAAGTATATAGAGAAAATGACCCATATACAATTTTGATAGGAACCCAAATTACTGCTATCACTTTTAGATGTTTGACATTGTTTGTCTTATGATTTAAAATGATTAGAATTTAGGTCTCTGTCATAGTCAGCCACACACCACTGGGATGAATCTCTACACCAGGCACAGTTTTGGGAGGAAAGTATTTATTAAAGTAACAGATCCAGGGGAAGTTCCAAAATGATGAAAGAGGCTGGCCCCCTTTCACAGATCCAAGCAGAGAAAGAAACCCATCACCAGCACCTCAAATAAGCACACTCCAACTAGCAAACAACAGGAACTCCAGGCCTGAGCTCACACTGTTCTTTGAATATGTATAGCTGGAATTCCAGATACATCCCAGATACACCTTAGGGCTAGACCCTAGGATCTGGCTAAGGTGGCACCCTCCAACCAGGCAGCTGGAGAAAAACTGTAATCACTCTTTAATCTATTGGGGGACATTTCTTCAAACTACCACAGATCACTCCTGACCCCGAATAGATTTATAACCATCTACATTATGTTCAGTCTAACTTTAAAGGTCCCACAGTCTTTACCAACTTTAAGGCTGTTCCAAAGTCCCAAGTCTTATCTGAAATTTAAGATTGTCTCTTAACTGTAAGTTTTATAAAGTCAAAACAAGTTCCAAACTTTTAACATATAATAGCACAGAGTAAACATTTCCAACTGCTATGAGGCATAACAAGGAAAGACTGGACCAATGTAAACTCAACAAAAATCAGCAAACATCACACATCTGCAGTTCAAGTACAATATCACAACCAGTGACTGACAGTCTCTGGATTTTCCAATTTCGTCCCTCCAGCTTGGCTGAGTAGCTGGGAAAAACTTCCATCCCAAGCCAACAGCACTCCATGGTAGCCCTTGCATAGTGCTGCTATAATCTAAAACATTGCAAACCATGGTCCACCTTCCAATGGCTTCACTGGCCAATCAGGGATTTAAATCTTGTTCCATAGGCTGCATCTCAGCAGTGGCTCCTGGAACCATGTGCACTTTATGACCCACTCCATGCAGGCATTTCGCAGGCTTTCAAAAGCAATACCAGGTATGCAGAACATAGCCATGTTGTTAATTCAGGGACAAAATAAATCATGACCTTGAAGAGCAGGTTTCTTCCTTTCAACTGTCTCCTTTCAAAAGAGTTTGTACAGTTTTTCATTAAGTCCTTCCTGGGTAGAAACACCTCAGGCATCTCTCCATTGTTTCAATGTAAAGCAGTTGGAGCATCTTCAATCTAAGTAATCTCTCTTTAACATTAGCACCTTTCATAATCTAAAGCCAGTCTCTGTGCCAGTAAATTAAACTTGTTTTGAGTTTTTTCCAACTTTAAATGTTAAATTCTCAGTCCAATATCCTTAGTCAAGTACAACAGTCCATTTCTTAAATTTAATCTCAGTCAAACTATCTGGGCATGGGCAGTAGGACACATCCACCCCTTGTTCCAGGTACACAGATCTGTTAAGTTTTCTGTAGTCTCTCCTTCCCTGAGAAAGTTCAAAAGTCAAGCCTCCAAATATAATTCTCTCTGCACTTATCATTTTTGAATTCTCACCAGAATAGCCCATAAAGCCTGACCTACCTCTCTGGAAGGCATCTTCAGTTGCAAGTACCAAGTCTATGTCAGTTTCTCCAGCACACAAGTTCCAGAAGACCAAAATCCACATTGTCAGATTCGTCTCAGCAATCACCCCACTCCTGGTACCAAAACTGTCATAGCCACACACCACTGAGATGAATCTCTAAACCAGGCACAATTTAGGGAGGAAAGTATTTATTAAAGTAACAGATCCAGGGGAAATTCCAACATGGCAAAAGAGGATGGCCCCCTTTCACAGATCCAAGCAGAGAGAGAAACCCATCAGCAGCACCTCAAGCAAGCATACTCCAATTCCAACTAGCAAACAACAGGAACTCTAGGCCTGAACATAGAGTGTTCTTTAAATAGGTATAGCTGGAATTCCATATACACCCCAAATACACCTTAGGGATGGACCCTAGGATCTGTCCATAGTGACATATCCTCCAGCCAGGCAGTTGGAAAAAAACTTTAATAACTCTTGAATCTATTGGGGGGACAGTCCTTCAAACTACCACAGTCTCCATAATTGAACTTTCTCAAAATAATCAAAACAAGAGCTGAGCACAGTGGCCCATACCTTTTAATTCCACCACCTAGAGGCTGAGGCAGGAGGATCATCTGATTTTGAGGCCATCCATGCTCCAGAGTGATTTCCAGGTCAGCTTGTGCTAGAGGAAGAATCTGCCTCAAAAAAAAAGTCCAAAGAAAAGAACAAGATATATGGGCTGAACATGTAGCTCTATTGGGAGAGTGCTTGCCTAGCACACACAAAGCTCAGGGTTTCATCCCCAGCACTGCACATGCCAGTCACAGTCATGCTGCTCTGGAATCTCAGCACTTGGAAAGTAGAGGTAGGAAGATCAGAAGTTCCATATCATTCTTAGCTACATAGCAAATTCAAGACCAGCATGATAAACAGGAGATCCTATCTCAAAAAACAAGAATGAATCAGATATATGCCAATGACTTATGCTTAGTCATTACGTGTGATAATTATTTATAAAACCAAAGTTATTGAGACTAAATATCTATAATTATGTATTATTATTGTGCAGGAAATTGAAATCATGACCTTTAATAAGAATAATCAATGACACGGTGTCATTATAGATCATTGTGTATAAAAAGCAAATTACAAACAGTATATCTAGTATGGTCACAATTTTATTTATAAAATTGTATATATAAATATGTGAAGTTATAAAAGCCATGCCTGTAATCCTAGCACTTTGGCAGATAGCTAGTTCAAGGCCACCTATGTTATATTACAAGCCCAAGATCAACCTAGACTATGGTAGCGAGACTATCTCAAAAATAGTCATTGAAGCTACATTTGGGTTTCTTCCATAGACATTGCTGGATTCGCTAAATGTTCCACCATGAACATGATATTGACACATTCATAAGTATAGATACATTTATAGAGTTAGGCTATATTGGTTTTTAATGAAATATTTTTAAGCAAAATTCTGGTCTGAGAGTCTATAAAGAGGAAGATAGGAAGACACAACCATCTATGTGGCCATGGATCAGAATTGGAAATATCAACATGAACATGTGGGTACAGATGATAGTGCATTAGAAACATTTATAGAAATGTGAATATGCACATATGGTTCCTTGCTTTGTCAACTAAGAGCACAGAAGGAATACAACCTAGGAGCATGAAGCACACCAGTGGCCAGATCTTGATTTCTAACACCATTCTCCAATGAAAGGAGCTGGGGTTCTCCAGACCAATGGCTAACTCTAGGACCAAGGAAGGAAACATACAGGATGAGCCTAGAATATCACGTGTCAGAAAATAAGAAATGAACTTACAATGATAGAGGCATGTTGAATGAGCCAACCAACAAAAATCTCACTGGTGAAATATAGGACAATTTGCATAACAAAATAAATCAAGTATGATTCAAAGTGCTAGAGAATTCCAAATAACTTAGGTAAATACTCTCACCTCAAGGAGATGACATAACACTCCATTCCTTAAGCGTGAGCTACTCATAATAACTTTCTTCCAAAGAGTGCAGTAAAGGGAAGGCGATGGGAGAAATTTTACAGTTTGAAAACTGACAATGCACCTCATCTTGATGGTCAAAACCCACAGTGACAAATCATGCTGACAGCCTGTAAGCTGGACATAATGTGATACCACCAAAACTCATAACCCCAACATAGTCATAGAAAAATGTCACACAAATTCTAGATGGGGAACATTTTCCAAAATATCCAACTAGGGGCTGGGGATATGGTTTGGTGGATGAGGTGCTTACAAGTGTGAAGACCTGAATTCAGATCTTCAGCACCCACATAAATGCTGGTTGTGTTGGCAACCACCTATAATCTTAGCACCCTGGTGGCAGAGACAGGGGACCCATGGAGCAAGATGGTTAGCCAGACTAGACTAATCAGTGAGCTCTGGGTTCAAAGGAGAGTCCCTCTCCCAATAAATAAAGAAGAGAACAATTAAGGAAGGAAGCTGATATCAACCTCTTGCCTCCACATGTCCATGGACACATGTACACACACATGCCAACATGTACACACACACACACACACACACACACACACACACACACACAATTAGTACTCTTCAAAACTGTCAAGGACATCCAAAACAAGAAAGTCTGAGCAGTCACAGCTAAGGGGAGCCTTATCAAACTTGATAAATAAATGCAACATGCTGCCCTGGATGGGATCCAGGAGCAGGGAAAAGACATGAGCTTAGAGTAAGGTAATAAAATTAAATGTGGACTTTTAGTTAATGACAATGTATCAAATTAGCTGCTAGTTGTGACATATGTGTCATACCAATGTTAGGTATTAATAAGGTGACAGTAATAAATGAGAAACATCTCTACTATTTTTGGAAATTTTCAATAAGTTTAAAAGCATCCTAAGAAATAAAATTTGCTTGTTTGTTTCTTTATTTGTAAGCAGAGAGAAGAGAGAGAGAATGAGAGTGGGCGTGCCAGGGCAGCCACTGCAAACGAACTCCAGATGCATGCGCCACTTTGTGCATCTGCCTTTACATGGGTACTGGGGAATCAAACCCAGATTGTTAGGCTTTGCAGGCAAATGCCTTAACTGCTGAGCCATCTCTCCAGCACTAAAGTTAATTTTGTTTGGTTTGGTTGGTTTTGGTTTTTTGAGGTAGGGTCTCACTCTAGCCCAGTCTGACCTGGAATTCAATATGTAGTCCCAGGATGGTCAAACTCATGGCCATCCTCTTACATCTGCTTCCCAAGTGCTGGTATTAAAGGCTTCCTAAAGTTCATTTTTTTTAAAAAGCAAATTTCTATAACAAAATACAGCAAAACCCATTTTCATATTTTTTTCTCTAAGATAGATAAGAAGCCATTGAGAGAAAAGTTATTTCTGGAGAGAAGTATTATTTTGATTTAAATTAATAACAACTAAAAATATAACTGAGGAACTTTTCTTCCTTATGAGTGAACTATCACACTTTCTGAATATATAGATATTTAGAGACTGTAATTTCAGTATTCTTATCCCAAGATAAGTAAGAAAATGGGGAATTTAAGAAAAGAATAGGAAATGCAAGAAAAAATTCAGAAAGGAAATAAGGTGCGGTTTATGCCTACAACCCCAGCACACAAGAGGCTGAGACCAGGGAGATGAGTGACTCAAGACCCAGAAGAAGTTTCCAAACCTTGAGATTCTCAAAAATGGGCTTTTTTGTCCGGAGACGGGGGTGAAGTAGGGTCTCATTTTAGCCCAGGCTGACCTGGAACTCACTATGTTGTCTCAGGTTAGCCTCAAACTCATGGCAATCCTCCTACCTCTGCCTCTCCAGTGCTGGGATTAAAGGTGTGTACCACCACATCCAGCTAAAAATAAAGAACAAGCAGCCATAAGAAAAGATTGTGATGGCTATGAAACAGAAAGAGATTAAATGGAAGGTGAATGATCTAGGAGATTTCAAAGAAACTGAAAAGTTTATGGCAAAATGAAAGTTAAGCTGTGGGCAATAAGTTATAGCGTGTAATGTGGACAAAAAGCTTAAGGATATCCTCTAGCATTTAAAAGGGCAAAGAAGTTAGGTGAGGAAAGGAAATAGAATAATCATGGGAGATAGAGAATAGAGAATGAAGATATAATAAATAGTGCACCCAAAGAAAAGAAAAAAATGGAACAGAAGCAAAGTGTAACGATATAATAGAAGAAAATGCTGATGAGCTCAACACAGCAATTCATGTAAATTTAAAATGTAAATCATTTTATGCAAATTTTATACGAATCATAACTCAGAAAATATACTTCCCATGTGCGTTTCTTGAAAGAATGACTTTAATTATACTTCAATTAAAATTAATGTCTTAGGAGAGAGATATCAGTTCACCCTAAAAGTGGTTAACACATTTAAGTCTTAAGCAGCTGTTTGAAATTTAGTTTTAAAACCAAAAGAGAAAATAAAACAACAATTTCATCTGTTACCAAAACCTGTGTAAAAAGGGGAAGTAAATTATGCTAAATACTCTTCTTCAAATGGAGGACAGATTAGGCAGCCCTACATTTCTCCTGGTCTTTCAATTAGAAAAAGCCAAGAATAAAATTGAAACAGCCAAGGTAACCATTACTAAAATATATAGATTAGCCTCTAAAACACAGGCAATTATAAGAACAGAGTCAATCAAGTCAACATACCTCTGTTTACCTACACGTGGGTGAGGCGTGTAAGAACAGAGAAAACATGAGCCAAGATGACAAGGGAACACCGATTGTAAGAACTATCAAACAGGGTACATGCCACTAGTCAAAGACTCTAGGATTAGGCCCCCAAAATATGTTCCAGCTCCAAAAGTACGTTTTTACATTAAACTACAAATACAAAAAAAAAGACTGTCAGAAGCAAGTTTTAAAAGTATAACAATAAAGGCTGGTGTGGTGGTGCTTGCCTGTAGTGTTAGTACTTGGGAGGTAGAAGATCAGGAGTTCAAAGCCATCCTCAGCCTCATAGTAAATTTGAGGCTATCCTGGGCTATGTTGAGACCCTGTCTCAAAAAAAAAACCAAATATAACAAAATCAAAAACAGAAGAATGTAGGGAACATGGTACAAATGTAAAATCAGTAATAGATGGAAAAGCAATCTAGGCAAAAACACTGAATGGGGCAAATGGGGACATTTTAGAGTCGCCAGGATACAGTTCAAAAGAAGATGATGTGATTTCAGTAAGAGCCTATCAGGGAAAAATACCGCGGGAAACATTTAATAGTATCTACCATTAGCATTTACAGTCAGCTGTGTAACTTCTTTAATTTGCTCTGTTCTGCACAATACTCTATGTAAATGCAATTTTGAGAAATGTTGAAAACCTCACTATTGTTTTGAACAGATCAACTAGACAAGAAAAGAAGATATAAATGATGAGATGAATAGAGAATACATTTTTCTGGAAATTATGGAAAACTTATAAACATAGAACACATCAATAAAATGAAATATTAGACATTGATAAGAGGGTATTTCCTGAGGATAATGGATCCTGAAAATAATCCTCTTAAAGTAAATCTGTTTGAAAGGAAGTTCAAATTTTCATAATGAGGAAGAAGTGGGATTTCATCTTAAAAACTGAAACTAAGAATTATTGAAGGCAGTTTATTTTCTTGCATATTTGATGAAATTACTGAACAAAACATTTAATATTGATTTTTGGCATACTTGTCCTGAAAAAAGTTGGGACCTCATGATACAACCTCCTTTGTGTTTGAATAACAGTTACATTTTTAGAAAGAAATTCAAGACTTCATCAGTTTCCTAAAGGTCCTCTCAGAGCTTCTCTACTTATGTAGTGCTCCGAAGCTACCTCATATCATCTTCTAGATCTTTCCTTCTCAGTGAATTCTGCCAGACACTTATTTGTCAAAAAAAAAAAATCTGAGAGACTCCAAACAGTTCCCCAGCATCTCTTCCATCAACTTCATAAAACCTACCTATCTTTTTAGTGTGTTTATTTTTGTGTGTATGTGTATTGTGTGGTGTGTGTTTGCATATTGTGTGAGGTGTGTGTGTATGGGTGCTGTGTGCGCGCGTGTGTGTGTGTGTGTGTGTGTGTGTGTGTGTGTGTGCGTGTGTGGTCTGTGTCTATGGGTAGAGTGTGTGTATGTATGGGTGTGTGGATGCCACACCACACCTGTGGAGATCAGAAGAAAACCTTGGTGTCGTACTTATCTTCCACCTTATTCGAAACAGTGTCTCTTGTTTCGCTGCTTTGAATCCCAGACTAGCTGACCCCAGTTTAGAGATTCTCTGACTCCACCTCTCATTGCTGTGTGTAGGCAGACTAAGATTGCAGGTGTGTGGCTTACTTTTGTTCAGCTGTAGGTTTATGGGGAGTCTGACCTCCAGTCATCAGACTTACAAGGCAAGTGCTTTGAACCACTGAGCCATCTCTCAGCCCAGGATGTCTTTTTCACCAAGTCAAGAGAAACATGCAATTATCACCTAGATACTGGATAAAGACAGCTGACCAGGAGGGTAGGAATACATGCTGATCTTCCCAGGGGAGCTCAGTTTCATAACTGGTTAGTTTTTCAGGGAACGTTTTATACTACAACTTTGCTGCCTTTACGGCTCTAGAACACTTGAGATTGAGAACCCACCTTCGCAAAACATAAAACAAATGCCGTCCTACATAATTATGCATTAAAAGATATAAAATGGCAATAACAGCTCTTTTAGAAGTTAATCACAATGAAACTTAATATCAAAAACAATGGAACCACAATCAAGGTGTTGATGCATGGAAAATTTATGGAATTAAATGCTTTCAGTACTAAACAATATGCAGGTTAAGCTCATCATTTAACTATTAAAACCTTGAAAAAGGACATGAAATTTAAAAAGTAAAAATTAACAACCATACAAATAGTAGTTGAAAACTAAACCCAAGCTCTAATTCTTTGAAAATTCTAGCACAAGCCAAGGCTAGGCAAGAGAAAGGAAGGAAGTGCAGGCAGGAGGGAGGGAAGAAGAGGAAGGGATAGAAGCCAGAAGCCACAAGGAATCATTAAAGGTCTTACTCTGGAAAGCTCAGGGTCCAGTGTTTTATAAATTCACTTATGAACTTATTTGCACTGCTGGGGACCAAACCCGAGGTCCTATGTTCACTAGGCAAAAGCTACAGCGCTGAGATGCAACCCCCAACCCAAGTCCATTTATTGTTAAATCAGGAGTAATATACAGTGACAGCTACTGCCACCTGTTGGTAGCAGGCAGAACTGATGTCTTTGCTCTTTCACATCAAATTTATAAATTAAAAATTTAAATTTTATTTCTGAAATATTATAAATCATGCATGATGCTGTGCCAAATATTTTAATATTTATCATAATGATAATATTTTGTTGTAAATTGTAAATAATGAAAATTGACTCAAGAAGAGGTAGAAAAGTCAAAAACACAAATGATGGGTAAAAAGTTAAAAAAAAAAAAGTTACCCAGAATGTTTAAGAAATATACATAATTACAGGAAGAGGTGAAGACTGGAATACTTCCAAAAGGTAGAAAAACAGATACTCAAAATTAATCCCATAAAATCAGTATATATGTTAATACTAAAAAGCTGACAACATATTTGGACAAAGGAAACAAAGACAAATTACAATCTGGAAATAGATGCAGAAGAGTCACTTAAGAGTGATGATCAACTAAATACAGGATCCAAAGACTGTCACACTGTCCAGCCCGTATTACTTTCAGATCTATAAGGATAAGTTAATATTAAAAGACCATTAGTACAATGCAAATGATAGACCCAAGGAGAAGAGTCTGAAGACCTTGAAGGGTGGAAAAGAAACCCTTTAATACAATCAAGGGCATTCCTGGCTAAACAATGTAAACATCAGTACAATTCCCTCTCTGAAATCAGGAGTAAGGTCACTACACAGTTTAACAACTGCTTTTCAACGTTGACTTGGGATTTGGAGTTAGTATGTAAATTAGAAAGATAAATATATGCGAATTACAATAACTCCTATAACTATCTGGTTCCATTAACAAAACAGAATCAACCAAATGAAAAACTAAAAGTAATTAAACTAGTTCAGTAAAGTAGCAAACAAGAAAAAGAAAAACAGCATGACACAAGATGGTGGCTTACCTACATACCAGGCACAATCATTTATTAAATATCATAAGGATAAGTAGTTACACAAAAATGTCAAAAACTGAGTCACCTAAAAAGGAGTCAGGTGGCACACCTTTAATCCCAACTAGGGAGGCAGAGGTAGGAAGATCACCATGAGTTCAAAACCAGCCTGGGACCACAGCGACACTACTTCAAAAATGCCAAAAAAAAAAATAGATATAAGGAATTTTTATTGAGAAGTTTGTGTTTAGTTTTGAATTATCACTGTCTTTCTTATGAGATCATACTTCCATGCCCATTGATATCAAGCCCAGGCACAAGATTTGACTTGGCCAATAAAATGTGAACAGAGCCACATATCAGCATATGCCCCATCTGAGTAGAAATTTTGTGATCACTTGATTCCATCTTTGCTCTTAATCCTGCCAGACAATAAGGATAGGAGCTGCTCAGAATGGGGCACACCTGCAATAGTGTCAAAGCATACATACAACCAACATGAAAAGAGAGAAAAAAATGCTTATTACAAGTTTCTAAAATTTGAGGACCATGTAAGACTTTCAAAAAAACTGTTGAGTAATAACAAAATCAAAATATAAAAAAGACAAGATATAAAAAGGAAACTGATAACCCAGAAGAAAATATTGATGAATATTTACTTAATTTTTGGCTTTAGATATAATGTAGAATAATTACTTAAATGTAATTTTTTAAGAGCTGGATAAATAACAGGTTAAAATTTCTGTGCTAAATATTGAGCCAATGACAAAGTTAGAAAATTTACTTGTAATATACATGATAGATATAGAGCTACCGACAGACCCAGCCTTCCCTTTACTGGGCATCTATCCTCAAGATTCCTTGCTTAAGCACAGAGACATCTGCTCAACCATGTTTATTGCAGCTGAATTCATAATAGCTGAGTATTGGAATCAACCCAATGCCCATCACTGGACGAATGGATATCAAAGTTGTGGTACATTTACACTATGGAATTCTACTCAGCTGAAAGAAAAAAATGACATAATGAAATTTAAGAAAAGTGGATGGACTTGGAACAGATCATACTCAGCGAACTCACACAAGAACAGAGACAAATGCCGCATATTCTCCCTCATATGCAGTTTCTAATGAGTTTAAGCTTGAACAGTAAGCAAACCTGACAGGAGAATTGAGAGACTGACAAAGGGGATGGAAGGAATTGGGGCAATGGGAGAATGGAGGAGATATATACTAATCTAAACCAATAATGGATCTCTACTTTCATACAGTAAGCTCTCCAGGGAGCTGAGGACATCATATGGTAAAAAGAGCCCTGAAGAGGGTGGAAGGAAGCCTAACCCCAAGAGAAGTGGCTCTGACTTTAAAAAAAATCCCAGAAATTGGTTACTTCCCACATTGAGCTGTTGATTAAAGAGACCTAGGAGGCCCCCCAAAACAAGACAAACATATCAAAGCTCTTAAATAGCCACCCAGGCAAAAGATAAGACCCTATTGCTGAAGATAGCACAAAGTGCTGCTATCACCCAACATCAATAGATCCCCCTGGATCCAGAAACAAAACAAGCTCCCAGATGGTAGCCTGTGTGGTGCTGGAAGGCATTACATGAGCTGCCAGGGGAAGCTGGCCAATGATATTCTAAGAAAGCAGGGGACGTTAATATACAACACTGACCGATGTTACAAGAATGCTGAGGACACTGCTATATGGCAGAGAACAGCAAGCCAACAAGTGCTCATTTGTGCAATAGTGGCCCTAAACCTAGGTGGGTAATCAATGGCTTGCTGATTGGCTGAGATCCACTCAGTGGCAAGGAACCCTTAGCTGGAACTGGGATGGATGGCAAACTCTTATGGAGACCAAGAACTTGGACTCCCAGGGGAAACTCCCACTAACCAGAGATCTACCGAGAGGCTACACCCATTAAAATCTTTCCAAAGCAACAATGTTTGTCTCATTTAACCTATACTGATCTTACTCTCCAATGGAGATTCTGTTTGTATTTTTCAGAAGGCAGCAAGAACCACGGACAACCTAATTCCAACAACAGGACCTGAGATGATGGCTGACAGCCAGGCAGGAGATAAACCACTCCTAACTCATCATCTAGGGCCCAAATGAAACCATAGAGGAAATGGTGAGATGAGCAAGGGAACTACCTTAATAATCTATAATCTTAATAATCTATGAAAGGGTAATGGAGACAGACACCAAGATAATCCAAAGCAGAAATCCAGAGACTCTTAAGATCTCAACAGTAAAGCAGACCTAAAACTCATCCACCATGACTCAGGGAACTTTGAGGAAGAGGGGCAGGAAGATTGTAAGAGACATGGTGGGAGAGAATATCCAGAGACACTGCCTCCTCAACAACAATACACAAAGGAAAAAACTGGCTACTTCTTGCACAATACATAACCCCCTATCCCATAGTCTAGTCCATCAATCCCAATGAGGAGGACCCCCAGCAGGTGGGGGCAGGGAGGAGGGAAATGGGGGGCATCACAAGACTTGCTCATACAATGTATCTAATCACTAATAATAAGTAAGTTTCTTAAAAAATATACATGCAAGAGAATCATATGTTAAAACAATCTTAGGCATGAAAAAATGATTAATATCTTAAGGGACTAAGAACATTAATAAAAATTAATTCTCAGAACATAAAAATAGCCACAAAAATGTTAAAATATGTTTTACTTCACTAATCACCAAATAAATATAAATAAATATTGAGATTCCTTGATCAAGGAATCTTACAAAGTTGTACACATTGATGGAGAGGGAAGAGGAAAAGTACAATTCATGCTGGTAGAGACTGGTATAAATATTTCTAAAAAGCAATTGGGCAAAATATCAAAAGATTTCAAGTCACTCAGAAAGTCTACTTCCTGGAACTTATCCTTGGAAATACAAAAATGCGTATATACCTCTGTCATTTCAACAGATAATCTGGAAAAATATATTAACTATTAAGTAAAAATGTACACTTATAAAATGTAATGGTACAGAGCCATTAAGAATAATTATATAAATGCATATATATGAATATGAAAATCATACATGTCATTTTTGCTAATTTTTAGTTAGCATAAAAACACTAGGTTTCAGTAGGGTATTTTCATGCATAAATGTCATTGTTTTACCCACATTTTCTCCCTCACTCCCCTCCTTCTTCCCTTCTCCCCACCTTTCCATGTTTCCTTCTCTGCCTTCATGTCTTGTGTGTGTGTGTATCTAGATTTCACATTTGAGAGAAAACATTTACTGCTTTGTTTTTATTCTATTTCCCTTTCTTGTTTCCCATCTCCTCTCCTTTAAATCTCTTCCTCTCCATTTCACACATGAGAGACAACATGTAGTATTCATTTTTAAGAGACACATAGGGCTGGAGAGATGGCTCAGCAGTTAAGGCACTTGCCTCTAGTGCCTAAGGCCCAGGTTCAATTCCCCAGTACCCATATAAATCAGACCCACAAGGTGGTGGCCCTGGTGTGCTCTCTCTCTCTCTCTCTCTCTCTCTCTCTCTCTCTCTCTCTCTCTCTCTCTCTCTCTCTGCTTAAAAATGAATAAATAAAATATTTTTTAAAAACAGACACATATATTTCAGTTAATATAACAATTTCTATCCATTCTCTTTCAAATGACAATTTCATTTTTTTACAGCTAAATAAACTCTGGTATGTGTGTATATATATATATACTTTTTTTAAAAAAATTATCTTTATTGTCCAAAATTAGAGACATTGATTGAGCATATATTGTGCTTATATTCCCATTTCCCTCCTCCCTGTCCCCAAATCCCTGGGTATCCTCCTCGGTGGGTGCACTGGATCAATCCATGTGGCAAGGGGTTATGGATAGCACAGGAGGCATCAGGGTTGCCCCCCCTTATGTATTGTAGCTGAGGGGACAATGTCTCTGGGTAATCTCTCCCACCAAGCCTCTTACAATCTTTCCTCCCCCTCTTCTGCTCAGTTCCCTGAGTCATGGAGGGTGAGTTTTAAGTCTGTTTTATTGTTGTTGTGAACTTAAGAGTCTCTGTGCTTCTACTTTAAGTTGTGTTGGAAGTCATTGGTGTCTGTCTCGCTGGCTTATCCTGAGTTGACTGATAGGATACTTTCTTGCCCCACCACTGTCTCAAGTGTTTCACTTGGGGCCTACATGATAGGCCTGGGGTGGTTCATCTCTTGCAAGGATATCAGCCATCCGCCTGTGATTCATCAGCAGAGTTGGAATGACCACAGCTCTCTCACTCCCTTCCGAAAAATACAAACAGAATCTCCATCAGAGAGTGAGATCAGTATAGGTTAAATGAGACACACATTTCTAATTCGGCAAAATTCTATTGAGATTAGCTGCTCTGTAGTTCTCTGGTATTGGGGATTTCTTTTTGGAGCCCCAGTTTTTGGTTTCCATAGGATTTTGCCCTGAGTCTCAATTCCAGTTAAGGGTTCCTTGTCACTGAGTGGATTTCTTGGCCAATTTAAGAACTGTTGAATACCTCCCTAGGTTTTGGCTCCTCTATTGCACGAGTAATCATTTCTTGTTCTGTTGATCTCTCCCAGAATGAAGTGTGTTCAGCCTTCTCATGGCAACAGTCTGTATTTTGTATCAGTGGTCTCCAAGTATCATTCACCAGTTTCCCCTGGCAGCTAATGTAGCACCCTCTAGCACTGCACTTGCTACCATCTGGTTACTGGATGCCATTCTGGATCTCACAGGGTCTCTTGGTGTTGTTCAATGTCTTTCTGTTGTTTCTTCAGCAATAGGATCTTAACTTTGGCCTAGGGTGGGTATTAAAGAGCTTTGACAAAAACCTGTCTTGTTTTGGGGGTCTTATAGTTCTCTTTGATCAACAACTCAGTGTGGGAAGGATCCAGTGACTAGGACAGGGAGTTTCAGGTCTGATCAATTTTTCATGGGGTTTGGTTTCCTCCCCTTCCATTCATGGCCCCTCTTACTAAACAATGCCCACTTCTTTCTCAAGAGCTTACTGTATGAAAGTAAGGATTTTATGATTTTGATTCATTATTGGTTTAGCTTATTGTATAAGTCCCCCTGTCATCCCCCCATCCCTTCCATTCCTTCTACCTCTTTCACAGTCTCTCATTTCCCCTGATAGGTTTGCTTAGAGTTTAAGCTTATCCTGGTTAGGAACTGCATATGAGGGAGAATATGTGTCATTAGACTCTCTGTTCTTTTGTTGCTAAGATCTGCTCCAAGTCAGACTGCTTTTCTCTAAATTTCATTATGTCATTTTTCCTTTCCACTCAGTAAAATTCCATTGTGTAGATGTACCACAACTTTGATATCCATTCATCCAGGTATGGGCATTTGGGATGATTCCAATTCCTCACTATTGTGAATTGAGCTACAATAAACATAGTTGCACTAATGTCTCTGTGCTGAGGTGTGACATCTCGAGGGTAGATGCCTAGTAGTGGGATAGCTGGGTCCATTGGTAGCTCTATGTCCATTCTGTTCAGGAGTCTCCACAGTGCTTTCCAAAGTCATTGAATGAGTTTGCAATCCCACCAGCAATGAATAAGGGTTCCTTTTTCCTGCATCCTTTCCAGCAATTATTATTGTTGGATTTCTTTAAGATTTCCATTCTGACTGGAGTGAGGTGGAATCTCATTGTAGTTTTGATTTGCATTTCCTTGATGATTAAGAATGATGAGCACTTTCTTAACTGAGAATAGGCCATTTGTGTTTCCTTCTCTGTGAATTCTCTGTTGAGATCAATGCCCGATTTTATGAGGGGACTGTTTGATTTTATGTTGTTTATTTTTTTTGAGTTCTTTGTAAGCTCTAGATATTAGACCTCTGTCTGTGTTTTAGCTGGCAAAAATCATGTTTCAGTTTGATGGTGGCCTATTGGTTTTGAGTATGGTATGTTTGTCAGTGCAGAAGCTCTCAAGCTTGATAAGGTCCCATTGGTTAAATGATTATTGCACTTCCTGGGCTACTGGAGTTTTGCTCAGGAATTTTTCCCTACTCCTATTTTGTGGACAGTTCCTCCTATCTTTTCTTCTTGGGTTTTGAGGACTACAGGTCATATGTTGAGGTCTCTGTTCCATCTGGAGTTGATTTTTGTGCATGGTGAAAGAAACGGGTCTATTTTCATTTTTTTACATGTTTATCCAATTTGTCCAGCACCATTTGTTGAAGATACCATCTTTATGCCAGCCAACATTGTTGGCACCTTTGTCAAAGACCAAGTAACTATAGTTACCCAAACAGAGAGTAGGGTCTTCAATTCTGTTCCATTGTCTGCTTATTTTTATGCCAGTACCATGCTGTTTTTGTTACTATGGCTTTGTAGTATGTCTTTAGATCTGGATGGTGATACTTCCTGAGGAAGTTTTGTTACTTAGAGTAGATTTGGCTATCTGAGGCCTTTTGCTCTTCAAAATAAATTTTGAGATTATTCTTTCTATGTCCATGAAGAAAGAAGCTGGGATTTTTATTGGCATAGCATTGAATCTATAAATAGCTTTTGGAAGGATTGCCATTTTTACTATATTAATTCTCCCTATCCAGAAGCATGGAATCTTTCCATCTTAACACATCCTCCTCTATTTCTTTCTTGAGCATTTTAATGTTTTCATTATACATGTCTTTCACATCCTTGGTTAATGATATTCCAAGGTATTTGATTTTTTGGAGGCTATTGAAAATGGGACAGTCTCCCTGATGTCTTTTTCTGTATGCATATCATCTGCATACAGAAAGGTTACTGATTTTTGTGTGTCAATTTTATAATCTGCCACTTTACTGAAGGAATTTATCACCTTCAGGAGTTTACTTACACTAGTCTTTGGGTCTGTTATGTAAAGGATCATGTCATCTGCAAAGAGGGATAGTTTTACTTCTTCCTTTCCAATTTGTATGCTTTTCTCTTGTCTTATTGCTTGGGCTAGGACTTCAAGAACTATTTTGAAGAGCAATGTTGAAAGTAGACACCCCTGTCTTGTTCCTGATTCAAGTGGGAACTCCTTGAGTCTTCCCCCATTGAGTATGATTTGGGCTTTAAGAGTTTTGTATATTGCCTTTATTATGATGAGGTATAAGCCATCTATGCCTAGCCTTTCCAAAGTTTTGAACATGAAGTGGTGTTGAATTTTGTCAAAGGCTTTCTCTGCATCAATTGAGATTACCATATGGTTTTGTGATTGAGTCTATTAATGTGATGTATTACATTAATCAACTTCCATATGTTGAACCATCCCTGGGATGAAGCCTACTTGGTCAAGGTAAATGATATTTTTGATGTGGCATTGTATCTGGTTTGCAAGGATTTTGTTCAGGATTTTTGCATCTAAGTTCATCAGGGATATGGCTCTGTTGTTTCTTTTTCTTGTTGCATCTTTGGTTTGGGGATTAGGGTGATGCTAGCTTCACAGGAGTTTGGAAGCATTCCCTCTTTTTCTATACCTCGAACAAGCTTCAGAAAGAGTTCTTTCAGTTCTATGATGAAGGTTTGGTAGAATTCAGCTGAGAATCTACCTGGTCTTGGACTTTTCCTTTTGGGGAGGTTCTTGATTACATTTTCAATCACTGTGGATGTGATAGGTTTATTTAGGAGATTTTTCTACTCTGGGCTAAGCTTTGGTAGGTGGTAGTTGTCCAGGAATTCACTCATTTCTTCCAGATTCTCCAATTTTATGGAGTAGAGGTTTTGGAAGTATGACCTGATGATTCTTCCAATTTCATTGGGGTCTGTTGTGACCTCTCCCTTTTCATTTCTGATTTTGTTGATTTGGGCCTGTTCTGTTTTTTGTTTAATTAGATTGGCCAAGGGTTTGTCAATCTTATTTATTTTTTTCAAAGAACCAACTCGTTATCTATTTTTTAATTTTTTCTTCGTTTCCAATTCATTAATCCTAGCTCTGATCCTAATTATTTCTTTTTGCCTTGAGCTTCTATCATTTCCAATGCCTTCAAGTGGGTGGTTAATTTGAGAACGCTCTGTCTTTGTTATGAAGGCATTTAGTGCTATGAATTTCCCCCATAAGACTGCCTTCATAGTGTCCCACAGGTTTTGGTATGACGGTGTTGTAGCCAGCTTTCTAGTTGCTGCGCAGAAAGAACCCAAACAAAAGAGGCTTGTGGAGGAATGGGTTTATTTGGCTTACAGGTCGAGGGGAGAGTCCATCCTGGCAGGGAGAATGATGGCATGAGCAGAGGGGTGGACATCACCTCTGCTATAGCACAAGGGAGGTGTGCCAAACTCTGGCAAGGGGAAGCTGGCTTATAACCCCATAAGCCCGCCCCCAACAACACAGCTCCATTGAGGTTGTAAAATCCAAATTGCCATTAGCTGAGGATCGATTACCCAGAATACATTCATTTGTTTGTGGGGGACACCTGGATCAAACCATGACAGATGGGTCTTCATTATCATTTACTTCTAGGAAATTTTCAATTTCTTTTTTGGTTTCCTGAATGACCCATTTGTTGTTTAAAAGCATATTGTTCAGACGTCAATAGTTGGTGTACTTTCTGCTGTTCCTCCCATTGTTAATTTCTAACTTTAATGCATTGTGGTCTGATATGATGCAGGGGGCTACATTAATCTTCCTGAATTTGTTGAATGATGTTTTATGACCTAATATGTGTTCAGTTTTGTAGAAGGTTCCATGGGCTGCTGAGAAGAATGTAAATTCTGTGTCCTTGGAGTGGAATGTTCTATATAAATCTGTCATTTGTAGCTGGTCTATGGTGTTAAGTTCCATTATTTTCCTGCTGACCTGTTTGGATGATATGTCTAGGGATGATAGTGGTGTATTAAAGTCTCCTACTGTGATGGAATTAGAGTCTATTTCTGTTTTGTTTTGGAGTAAATTTTGCTTTATGAAACGTGGTGCACCTGAGTTTGGTGCATATATATTTATGATAGTGATATCTTCTTGCTGGACCATTCCCTTGAGTAAGAAGTGGCCATTGTCCTTTTTAATTGCTTTTTAAGTCTATTTTGTCAGATATTAATGTAACCACAACCACTTGCTTTTTTATCTGTACATGCCTGGTAAATTATTCTCCATCCTTTTACCCTTAGGAGATTACTGTCTTTAGAGGTAAGGTGCATTTCTTGAAGGCAGCAGATGGAAGGGTCCATTTTCCTGATCCACTCTGCTAGCCTGTGTCTTTTTATAGGAGAGTTAAGTCCATTTATATTCAGAGTTATAACTGTGAGGGTTGCTTTAAGCCCTGCCATGATTGAGGGTTTATGGGAGTTGCTGCCTGTACTGTTATTATTAGCACACTGCTTTTGATTACCATGCTTGTTCTCTATTGCTCTCCTGAGTTAGATTGCCTGTCTCTTCTTTGTGAAACCCCCCCCTAGTATTTTCTATAAGTTTGGCTTTGTGTTCAGATAATCATAGAGTTGGCTTATTTCATAAAACACTTTCAATTCTCCATCTATTATGAGGGATAGCTTTGCTGGGTACAGTAGTCTAGGTTGAAAGCCGTACTTCTTTAGGCCTTGAAGTGTATTATTCCAAGACCTTCTGGCTTTCATTGTTTCATGTGAAAAGGCTGAGGTAAGTCTGATGGAATTGCCTTTATAGGTGATGAGTTTTTTCTCTCTCACTGCCTTGAGTACTTTCTCTTTACTTTCTATATATGGCATTTTAACTAAGATATGCCTTGGAGAATTTCTTCTTTGGTCGAATCTGATTGGAGTCCTGTGGGTGCCTTGTTCCTGGACAGGTCTTTCTCTTGTAAGATAAGGAAAATTTTCTTGAATAATTCTGTTGAAAATATTTTCTATGCCATTGGCCTGGGATTCTTCTCCCTCTGGGATCTACATGATCATGAGATTAGGTCTCTTTATGGTATCCCATAGGTTCCTCATATTTTGTTCATGTGCTTTTTTGAATTTATTCAAATTTTTGATTTCCCTATCATTCTCTTCTGTTTTATCTTCCACATCTGAGGTTCTGTCTTCCCAATTATTGACTCTAGTGGTAAGGGGTTCTAGAGAGGTTTTCATTACTTCCATTTGGTTTTTGTTTTCTTCTACAGCTTTTAGGATTGTCTCTATCTTTGTGTTGAATTGTGTTTTTGTATGAAAGTTTGACTTACTTAATGTTTCCTGATACTCTTGTATTTGCTTATATCTTCAGTTAGTTTGGTTAGCTGATTCTTGAGATATTCTGTTTGTTATTTGTCTTTAATTCCATCACTGATCTCAAGTCGATTTGTTTCTCCTCAATTGTATTAAGCCTGGTGGCAAAGCTTGTGAGCTGGTTCTGTACCTTTTCTAGGTGGTTGTCAATTTGTGCTTCCATTTCTGTTAACCTTTTCATTGACTCCATGCCAGTATGACCTGGGCTTAGTGTCATCTCATCCTGGGTTCACATCTGCCCTCTTTCTTTCATAGTTTCACTTCTGATTTCCCAATTGGGTCTTGGGGAGTTTGGTGCATGGTGCTCTACTGTTAAGTTCTTTTTGTGTTGTGATCTGGCCATTTGGTTCCACTTGGAGGGGCTGGGAGTGTCTTTATGGTCACTCTCCTCAGCTGTGTGAGCAGGGTGTGTACTGGGTTTCTCAGAGAAGGTTAAGCACTCACTTCATTTATCTGAGACTGTGTGTGCCCTTGGATCGGCAGCTGGGCTGAAGAGTGTGCTGGAGCCATGCAGGTTGGGGCATAGGACACCCTCAAGCCAGTGGCTTTGCTAGCTAGTGTGAGGGGTGGGGTGGGGCAGTGCTGGCATGACTAAGTGCACCCACAGTCTGGTGCAGTGTTGGTGAGTGCATTCATGGACTGGACCAGCACTGGCATGCCCAATGGACCAGGAGCAGATCTGTGCAGGCCTCTGTCTGGGGACCAGGTGGTTCCTGCTAGCACACAGAGCAGCAGTAGGCCAGTGCAGGCTTCTGTCAGGGGAGGGCCAGTGTCTGCCAGCGAGTGTGGGGGTGGGTCTGGGGGACGAGTGTGCCCACAAACTGGGCACTACACAGGAGGGAAGGGGGCCCAGGAGGGAAGGATGCTGAGCTGCCAAGGGCTCAGGTCAGGACACAGCAGGGAAGAGACACTAGAAAATGGCAGGAGCTTGAGGTAGGGGTGGGGTGGCTCTCCATACCTCTGCGGTAGCAGAAAGCAATTGGGGAGCCCAGTCTAGGCTGGTGCGGGAGCTGGAAAGGGGCTGTTTCTTGGGTTGGGGCCTACATGGATCCAGGGTCTGGATCCCAGCTGGAATCTTGAACCTTTACCAGGAGGGTCCTGGGGTGGCTGCTAGTCATTGTCTATCTTGATCCGCCTCCTTGTGTGAACTTTCTTTACCCATTCATCTATGAACAGATGGACCTCTATCTAGGCTGGTTCCTTGTCTTGGCTACTGTGAATAGTGACTTAATCTCCCTCAGATATACACCCAGGTGTGGTGTAAGTGGGTCATGTGCTAGTTTTAAATTTAGGTTTTTGAGGAATCTTCCTTTTTCTGTCTTGCTTTCAATATGATTCTTTTTGTTCTGTATTTTTAATTGACAACTTTAATATATGAAAACATTGAAAATTGGTCATATTTCTATTGGTCTATACTCTCATGTGCCCTCTCCCCCACCCCCATTCGACTCCCTCCTCATCTTGCCTGTCATGGAGAAGTTCGAGTCTGGTCATCTCTGTTTGGGATATTAAATGCCTCTCGTGTTTGGCTGTCTATTTCTTCCTTTTGATTTGAAACATTATCTGTTATTGTTTCATTGAATAAATTTTCTATGCCTTTAGTTTTTGTCTCAGTTCCTTCTACTTTCTGCATTCTTAGGTTTGATCTTTGGATCATGTCCCAGGGTTCTTGGAAATTGTGGTCATGTTTATTTTTTTTTCTGTTTTCTTTATTGATATTTTAATGTAGTATTTCCTTGACTTGGTCCTCTATCCCCAGTATTCTTTCATCTAATTGGTCAAGTCTTTTGGTGATGCTTTCCATTGTTTTTCTAAATACTTTACTTCTTTATTTATTCATTTGAGAAAGAGAGAGAGAAAGAGAGAGAGAGAGAGAGAGAGAGAGAGAGAGAGAGAGAGAGAGAGAGAGAGAGAGAGAGAGAGAATGGGTGCACCAGGGCCACCAGCCACTGCAAACAAACTCCAGACACATGCACCACCTTGTGCATCTGGCTTTATGTGGATACTAGGGAATTGAACTCGGGTCCTTCTGTTTTGCAGGCAAATGCCTTAACTGCTAAGCCATCTCTCCAGCCCCTCCATTGTTTTTTAATTGAATTTTTAATTTCCAACATTTCTATTTATTTTAATTAAAAATCTCAGTTTCCTTGTTTAATTTCTTATACATGTTGATTTTTTTTCCATTCACATTATTGTCTCATTGATGTGGCTGGCTTTCTTCTCAACATCCCAAATTGATTTCCTTACTTCATTTGTGTCTACATATCTGTGTCCTCTATTAAGTTGCTGATTATTTTTATAAGAAAACATTTGGATTCTTCATCTGGTGTTTACCCATGTCAGTATCATTGAATTCAGTAATTGAGGAATTATGATCTTTGGAGGATTCATGCTGCCTTGGTTTCTCATGTGTTGGCTTCAGAGTTGTGATTTGTACTTTTGTGGGCTTGGCTTCCTCCTTGTGTTTATTTAAAGATCTTGTTGGCAAGCAGCCTACTCTTGAGGGTTCGATCTATGGAATCACTCAGGGAGAAGAAAAAACTGCTATAGCAGAAATAATACTAAACTAAGTAACATGTAGAAATATACTTTAAAATTAATTAAAATGTGCTAATACACTACAAATGACCACAGAAAAATGGCAAAAATAATGTAGCATGTACTAGGCAGTTAAAAATCACATTGAGTAAATGTTGAACTAGTAAATGAATTAGATAAAAGAGAAAAAAGGAAAAGGAGAAGAATAAAGAAGCAAGGTTAATCAAAAGACAGGAAATGATGAAGAGTGGAAAACAATGCTATGAAGGGGAAGAGGAAAAGATTTAAAATAAAAGGAAAAGGAAAAGGAAAAATATTAAGAAAGAAAAAGAAATGCCCAATAATAAAAATTGAATTTTAAAAATTAGATAGATGTGAGAAGGGAAAAAAATGAAAAACATAAACCTTTCTTAAAAAATGGCACTAAGATCAAGTCAAAAATGCTACTAAAAGTATGAGAAAAAGAAAACAGAGACACATAAGAAGAAGGAAGAGGAGGAGGAGGAAGAAGAGAAGG
The DNA here is from genome assembly GCA_004024765.1 of Zapus hudsonius. Taxonomy (NCBI): domain Eukaryota; kingdom Metazoa; phylum Chordata; class Mammalia; order Rodentia; family Dipodidae; genus Zapus; species Zapus hudsonius. Next base: position 7,054 of record PVHP010000341.1, on the reverse strand, counting down.
AAGACGAGGAAGAAGTCTTGAACATCAGCCTTCTGGGTTCTCTCAAAATGGAGCCTGACAAGTAGATGTAGAGGAGAAAGGGTTGAGTGAACTTGGAAACTTTTGTCTGGCCTATGATATATGCTGGTACTGAGCCTGTATTGGACAAGTGTCAGGTGTCCAGCTGAGCTGTCTTTGTGTCAGTAGCTCCCCTTCTATGTGTACCAGGGGTCTTTGCTGGCCACACTTAATGTGAGCCAGGCATGGTCACAACTAGCTTCGCAGTATGTGGATCAGGCATGTTCTCCTACCTTCCAGAGACTCCCAGTTCATACCTGGGGTGGCTAATGTTATAGTTAAGGTGGAGGTCTCTCCAGAGCATTGGGAGTAGGGAAAGCCACTGTAGCACTGTAGTATAGGTCTATACAGGTAGACCTGCCTTCATGCTTTCAACGAACCTCAGACCTGGGGTCGAAGTTATCCACAGGTTATGAGGTCAGCTCCTTGACACTAGGGGAAGGGTACCTCCCTTTGTTCATTTCATTGCTAAGCCAAGTCTCCAGCTACCACTATTTGTCTTCTTGCCAGTATCTCCACAGCTGCCATGGCTGTCTCTCTTGCTGGGGCTGTGGCAGGTTGACCTCAAACTCCCTGACTTGTAATTGTCCCCTGGTCTCAGTCCTCAACAATAGGTTCCCTCTCAAGATTGTGCCTGGCAGGAGGAGCTCAACACATTCTGTAGAATAACACAAGGGAATTTCTCTCCACTGCTAACCCACCCCACCAGGAGAGTCCCTGTCTCACCAGCCTTCAACAGGACTTAAGGTTTGTGAGAACTGTGAGCTTATCCTATGGATAGAGCTGCTAGATTCACCAGGTTTCCCTCTTGGACCAGACGTCTGCTTCCCCAACCCCAACCCCTGCCAGTATTGCAGGTAGCCAAACATGAGGTGTAAAGGTTGTTAAAGGACAGATGCCACCTCCTGTTTCCCTGCTAACTTTAGAGAAGGAAACCTCTCAATTGCTCCTCCATAGAAAAAAAACCACTTTCTTTTGACCAGAGGATCATAGTTCTCTGGTCCTAGGTGGATCCTGTCAATCATTCACCTGGTCAAGAGACCACCCCTCACCTACAGACATGCTACAGAGGTGGGAGGGATAGTCATCCTCTGAATGAGATAATTTACTGTGCTTCCAGAAGCCCCTCCCTTAGTACAGTTGCTCACAGACCCTTGCTGAACCTGCCTGCTTCTCTGAGTTCTAACTCAAGAAGTGTAATTCCATGTTTTGCATCCTTTTCTTCTTTGCATGCCAGCTGAAATCCTAAGCATGTGCCTTGACCCTTGGGAAAGTTTCCACCTTTTCTCAATCAATCTTCTTTGCATTATTCACATCTCATCACACATTTGTCTAATTTTTCTTGATCATGAGACAAAGAACTCTACAAAAAAAAAATAGAAAAACCTGCATTACCAGGGAGGTGTGTATGACTTTCCTCTTTTTGTCAGGTGACACCAATGTGTCTCTGCACTTTTCAACTGTCCTATCACTCCCTGTGTGGTTTCTGAAGTTCTTTCTATCCATGGAAATCTATTACTATTATCCTTACTCTTTACAACACACAAATCCAGCTTCTCATCCCTTCTCTTTCCCAAAAGACCACATACAGACTTTGTAGAAAGGAAAGCCATTAAAATACTGTATCCAGTTATTCTATTTGAAGAATATATGCAATGTGTATAAATATACAAATTAATATATATTAATTGCATGTGTGCATATTTTACACACAAAATTTTAAGGACCTAAAAATTGAAAATAGCTAAATAATTCGCTTTTGTAACTCTTCTCATTCACATGTATTTTCAAGATCCTAACAATGTGTTATTTGTGGACTTTGGAAATAATATTTAAGAGAGCTTTCTGAAAGGCTATTATATCTATCCATCCTCGTTAATATTACCAATCCTGAGAATATTTTGAAAACGCTTAGGTGGCTGATGGTGAAAATTACATATGCAACTAGAAACAGAATTTTGCAAAGGTTTTCAGAAACTTCCGATTCCTCCAAAATAGTAACCATGTATGTAGACAAAGAACTCTTGACCTAAAGGTACCAAACAATCTACTCTGGGTGCCACAATCCTGAGTGCACACAGCCCAAAAGTCTATGGCAAACAAGACCAAGCTTATGATTCTGGTCTGTAATGTAACCGAAATCATTTATTCTCTCATTAACAGCATCACACTAGGAAATAGATGTAGTTTTCAGAGCTTATGCCTATCCTTGCAAAGGCATGCAGTCCCTGACCAGCTCGGCCAAGGAACATGAAGCAGTGTGTTTTACTCTGGTCTGCTTTGATGGCTTCCCAAATTTGAGGCTCTACTTGCCCCCTGCTGGGTTTCTGCTTCATTATTCAGAGATTTGAAGGTTGCCTGTAAAACTGATGTTGGCCAATTATTCAAGCACGTTTTAAGAACATCTTTGTGAGAGACATTGCCCCTCTGCAAATTTCCAGTTCCATGTGGATGTAGTTTGGATGTACAATATCCCCATAGGTTCATGTATTTGAACACTTGGTTCCCAGATGGTGGTGGTGTTCTGAGAGGTTATGGAACCTTTAGGAGGTGGGGCAGAGCTGATGGAAGTGGCTCACTGGTCCTCTGAGATGTGAATAAGCAGCTGCCTCATGTGCCTGCTATCACACCTGCAGCCCCCTCCAGCTCCATGCCTTCCTGTCACTATGGACTATACCTACAAACCAGATGCCAAAGTAAATCCTCCTTCCCTGAAACTGCCTTGTGACAGATATGGTTTCAAGTAATGATAAAAGTAACTCTTACTCCTATTTGATGTTTGAGAAGGTTGAATGGCCCTTTTTCTCTTGCTTGCTTTCCCTGCCTCTGCTCACTTGGCTCTATCCTCTTGTCCTCTAGTTCTCTCTAAGGGAGAGGTGAAGAAGGATGGCCTTGCCTCTTGCTACTGGAAGGGCACTAATATTTGAGCCCCAAACTAAAAACTACTACTGTTAGGATGGCAATGAACTATGTCCTAGTGATCAACGTCTGGTCAGTTCACACTTTCAAATGTGGGACTTTAAAAGTGTCCTCATTCCCTCATAGACAAGCCCTTTAAAAGCTCCCATGATCACACACCCAACCACAGCAATTGCTGCCCCTTGAAGGTGTAATTTAACCCTTCCTTCCTTCCCTCCCTTCCTCTCCTCCTCCTCACTTATCGAACTGGGGATCAAACCCAGACAGGTTTTTCTAAGTGTAACACAAATTCTCAAAATCATAGAAACTGATTAAATGAATAAGGTTTCAGCAGGTAACTGCTTTTTACAAGTAAAGGTAAAGCAAATAAATAGGCCTTTATCATGTCTGTGATTGTTTAGCTCAGTGGGAAGGGTTCATGATAAGAATTAAGAAGAATTTAAGAAGGCAATCCCTAAAGGTGTGAAATGTCTCAGCAGCCATATAACACATTCATTCAAATGTTTAAAGTGAAATGTTTCCGATATGGGAAGCTTATGGTTTTCAAGCAAAAGCTGGAAGGAAAAAAAAAAAACAAACCATACAGGGCTCTTTGGGAAGGAGCTGAAACATTTCTCTGCCACAGGCAGAGTACACACAGGACATAGGTGACCTTTCCTATATGTCATTGGATGACTGTGAGGGACAGCTGTGACCCTGTGCTGTGAGATACGGGTTCCCTTGGGGTGTATACATGCACATGTCTTCAGTCACTCTACATGACTTAGATCTCCTGCATAGATCGATCACTTCATGTTTGCTTTTCACAGTTTTTTGGTTCCTTCCTATGTTGCTATCATGTTCTTGCCTCGAGCAAACTGCCAACCATATCCCACTTTAAATTTGTTGTAGGCTGGGAAACTACTTAGCCAAGATTCAATTTTAAAAAATGTATCCAAAATAAGAATCTGTAAGCTCTAAGAAAGATTTCACATTTTCTGCTGAATCTATCTACTTTCAGAGTCATGCTACTTTTAGCTTATGAAGTTTCTTGCATCTCATTTTCTGCACAATTGCCACTAATAGTTTCGTTTGTTTGTTTTTAATGCCTGAATTCTAGCCTGTGTTTGAGAAAGGCAATTTTGGTTAGTCAGTGACATTTGATTAAATAAACTGTTATTTGATAAATTTAAATGCATAGTAAAAGTGTTTGAAAAAGAAATAAATGAGGTCCTTGGGAAAAATGACACTGGAAAAGCAAAACTTCAAGCAAACCAGAAGAGAGCAAGGGAAGGGAAATGCTTCCAAGGACTGGGGTGAGACATTGTCTCCCATTCAGGATTCACAGGAAGGCATATGATAAGTAACTGGAACTTGTTCATCTCATACAACTAAAAGAAGTCCACAGGCTGTGGCCTGAGATTTAACTTCTAATGCTATTCTCTTCCTATTTGGCCATCATTCACAAATTGGCTGTGTCCTTAAAGTCCCAGGTATCACATCCAATGTTCAATGCCAAATGAAGAAAGTAAAGGCTTTATCCCCTTAATAGGTGTTCATTTTATTTATAAGATTGGACCTGTTGGACAAAATTCCACTTCATCTCCCTAGCCAGATTGAAGTCACACTTCCTATCCAGAGTTGAATTGAAATACACTTAGCAGAAAAGAAGTATGGGTGGGAAAGGCTACTGTTTAGGTTACAGACAATGTCTGTCACACAGATGTTGCCTTCTTTGATCCTAACAGTAATTATTTTCCCAATAGGGAAACTAAGGTTTGGGTATAGCTACTTAACCAAGTGGATTTGAACCCATTGTTCTTGATCTTTCCATGATCACACAGTGTGATAGATAAATTTCGTTGTCAACTTGACCCATTAGAAATCCACAGTAATCTTTATCTTTGTTCCAGCTTATACAGACAAGGTCGCCACTGCCATAGAGCAGGAGGAAAAGTGCTAAGCAGCTAAGAGCCTTGTCTTTGTTTTCTGTTGCCGTGCCTGAATAACACATGCTAAAACAAGAGCCAGGGAACTATAAAGAATAAAGGTTTATTCAGAGTTCCCAGATGGCACACAGTGAGAGAGAGAGAGAGAGAGAGCAAGCATTGAACATAGAACTCATTTTCACAACAAAGTTACTCCCTCAGTAACCGGTTAGTCCATAGATAGATCAATCCATTGAAGCAAGTAGAGCTCTCATGACCCAATCTCTTTCCCAAGGTGACACCTTACATACCACTGGCATATGACTGAAACTAAGCCTCTGTAGTAACTATTTTTCTCACTGTTGTGACCAAATACCTGATGAAAGGCAATTGACGGGGAAAAGAGTTGGTTTTGGCTCATGGTTTGAGGGAATACATCATGGTGGGAAGACATTGCAGCAGGAGTGTGGAGCAGCTAGTCACATTATGTCTGCAGTCAGGAAACAGAGAGAGGAATGCTGGTACTCAGCTGGCTTCCTCCTGTTTTATTCCTTTTGATTCAGTCCGGGATCCCAACTCATGGGATGGTGCTGCCCACATTCAGAGTTGGTCTTTCCCTCCTCAATTAAACCTCCCTAGAAATTCCCTCAAAGACCCTCCCAGAGGTGTGTCTCCCAGTCAATTCCAAATTTACCTGGGTTGACAAGGAAGATGGACCCTCACAGTCTCCAGCACACAGGACCTCTGAAGGAAGCAATCCCACCCACAACAGAGCCTTCTGTACTGCACCGTCTCTTCCCTGGCTCTGGAACAAGCATCGTTCTGCCTGCCTCTGGCCAGGCTGCTCACACATGACCACAAGATTCATCAGGCCCCTGCCTCACCAGATCCTGAGAATTCAACAGCCACAGACCCAACCTTCCCACTCCCCTCTGCATAATTTCAATGAACCGAGGCAAGGTGGTGTTCACTCTTGTTACTATTTCTCATCCCCAGAAGCACCATCATGTTAGAACACACTGTAGGAATTAAAATCATTGTACTCTATTTTATTAAAAATCCTTCCTGGGCCACATGATAGGTAACCTTAATAATTTTCTTTTGTATTTAAATGTTTCCAGGAAAAATAATGCAGTATTTTGCAAAAGTATGAAAGGGAAGTGATTGCATGTTTATTCTTTTCTCAGTATTTAAAAACAACCTTAATTCCTATGTTGCTTCCATAATTGTTGTTCTGAAATTCAGGCCCATTTGGGTAGCTTAAACGATTGGACTATGTAAATATGTCCCATTACCTAGAGGAACAATTGTTAACCTTGGAACCCTACATACATACATACATACATACAAGAGCTTCCTGACTCCATTAGATTGAAAGCAGAACTGTGCGCACACACGCCTTCATCTGGAGATGGGACCCATATATGACCTATTGAAGTCTCTGAGATTGTATGAATCACATTCCTTAGGCAGCCATAATGAAATGAGCCCCCGGTATTCCTCCATAGTTCTGAAGGACAGAAATATAAAATCAAGGCACCATTGGGACCACACTCTCTCCAAAGGCTCTAGAAAATAATATATCCTTGTCACATCCCGTACCTAGTGGCACCTGACATTCCTTGGCTTGTGGCAGCATCGTTCCAGTTTCTGTCCCCTGACTTGACTGCCCTCTTTATATTTTCACATGCCCTTTCTTGTCTTTAATAAAGATACTTTCATTGGATTTAGTGACTCTCCTAAACTAACATGACCTCATTCCTGTTTTTATCTTAATTACAACAGCAACAACCCTAATCCCAAATAAATTCCTAAAGAATTAAATGGATATGAATTTTAGAGCATACATATCTCAAACCAACACAGGGATCTATGATTCTAATTCTTTGGGAATGAGAAATGTGTAGAAGAAAATTCCTAACTCTTAGGATAGCATCTGAGGGTCTTTAAGTTCTGCCCCACCCTCATAACTCTGACCTTATCATCTAGAGACTGACATGCTGCACCCAGCTCACCCCCAACCACTGTTCAGCTCTGCTTCTTACGCTCTGTGTGCCTTCTCTGGGCACCTTTCCATCCTCCATCTTCACATATCCTGGATGTGGATACAGCTTACAACTCAGCCTCCTTGCAACCTTGTCCCATTAGAGAGCTCGGCTACTGTCATGACC